>PVHT021183698.1:1180898-1197320 GCA_004024745.2 Catagonus wagneri | reverse complement strand
GGTTGTCTTTTCGTTTTGTTTAGCGTTTCCTTTGCTGTGCAGAAACTTTTAAGTTTAATGAAGTCCCATTTGTTTATATTTCTTTTTTTTTTTTGCCTTTTTGTCGTTTTAGGGCCTCACCTGCAGCATGTGGAGGTTCCCAGGCTAGGGGTCTAATTGGAGCTGTAGCCGCTGGCCTACACCACAGCCACAACAACGTGGGATCCGAGCTGTGTCTGCAACCTACACCACGGCTCATGGCAATGCCGGATTGTTAACCCACTGAGCAAGGCCAGGGATTGAACCCACAACCTCATGGTTCCTAGTCAGATTCGTTAACCACTGCGCCACGACGGGAACTCCATATATTTCTTTTTATTGTCATTACTCTAACAGGTGAATCT
This sequence comes from Catagonus wagneri, assembly GCA_004024745.2. Classification (NCBI taxonomy): domain Eukaryota; kingdom Metazoa; phylum Chordata; class Mammalia; order Artiodactyla; family Tayassuidae; genus Catagonus; species Catagonus wagneri. The sequence goes on along the minus strand of PVHT021183698.1, from coordinate 1,196,937 downwards.
GAGAAGATGTTGCTGTCATTTATGTCGGAGAGTGTCTGGCTTATGTTTTCCTCTAAGAGTTTTATAGTATCTGGTCTTATATCTAGGTCTTTAATCCATTTTGAGTTTATTTTTGTGCATGGTGTTAGGATGTGTTCTAGTTTCATTGTTTTACATGTAGCTGTCCAGTTTTCCCAGCACCACTTATTGAAGGGGCTCTCTTTTCTCCATTGTACATTTTTGCCTCCTTTGTCATAGATTAGTTGACTATAGGTTCGTGGGTTTAATTCTGGGCTTTCTATCCTGTTCCACTGATCTATTTCTGTCTTTGTGCCAGTACCATATGGTTTTGATGACTGTAGCTTTGTAGTATAGTATGAAATCAGGGAACCTGATTCCTCCAGCTCCATTTTTCTTTTTCAGATGTCTTTGGCTGTTTTGGGTCTTTTGTGCTTCCAAATAAATTTTATTTATTTACTGTTTTGTTTTTTTTTTGCTTTTTAGGGCCATACCCGCAGCATATGGAGGTTCCCACGCTAGGTGTCTAATTGGAGCTACAGCTGCCAGCCTAGGCCACAGCCACAGCAATATGGGATCCGAGCCATGTCTGCGACCTACACCACAGCTCATGGCAACGCCAGATCGTTAACCCACTGAGTGAGGCAGGGATCGAGCCCTCAACCTCATGGTTCCTAGTCGGATTCGTTAACTGCTGTGCCACGACGGGAACTCCCCAAACAAACTTTAAAATATTTTGTTCTAGTTCTGTTAAGAATGTCCTTGGTAATTTGATAGGGATTGCATCGAATCTGTAGATTGCCTTGGGTAGTATAGTCATTTTGATAATATTGACTTTTCCAATCCAAGAGCATGGCATGTCTTTCCATCTGTTCGTGTCATCCTTGATTTCTTTCATCAGCGTCTTATAGTTTTCAGAGTACAGGTCTTTTGTCTCTTTAGGTAGGTTTATTTCTAAGTATTTGATTCTTTTTGATGTGATGGTAAATGGGATTGCTTCCCTAATTTCTCTTTCTGATCTTTCATTGTTAGTATATAGAAATGCAGTTGATTTCTGTGCATTAATTTCATTTTATTTTATTTTATTTGCTTTTTTGTCATTTCAGGGCCACGCTTGCGGCATATGGAGGTTCCCAGGCTAGGGGTCGAATCAGAGCCACAGCTGCCGGCCTATACCACAACCACAGCAATGCCAGATCTGAGGTGCATCTGTGACCTACACCACAGCTCATGGCAACGCCAGATCATTAACCCACTGAGCAAGGCCAGGGGTCAAACCCGCAACCTCATGGTTCCTAGTTGGATTCGTTAACCACTGTGCCACAATGGGAACTCTTGTGCATTAATTTTGTATCCTGCGACTTTGCCAAATGCATTGATGCGCTCTAACAGTTTTCTCGTAGAGTCTTTAGGATTCTCTAGGTATAATGTCATGTCATTTGCAAATAGTGATAGTTTTGCTTCTTCCTTTCCAATTTGGATTCCTTTTATTTCTTTTACTTCTCTGATTGCTGTGGGTAGGACTTCCAAAACTATGTTGAATACTAGTGGCGAGAGTGGACATCCTTGTCTTGTTCCTGATCTCAGCGGGAATTCTTTCAGCTTTTTGGATTCTTTTTTTTTTTTTGCTTTGTAGGGCATGTGGAAGTTCCTGGGCTAGGGGTCCAATTGGAGCTGCTGTGGCCAGCCTGCACCATAGCCACAGTAACGCTGTGGGATCTGAACTGTGTCTGTGACCTATACCACAGCTCACAGCCCCTGCCAAATCCTTAATCCACTGAGCAAGGCCAGGGATGAAACCCACGTCCTCGTGGATACTCGTCGAGTTCCTTACTGGTGAGCTACAACAGGAACTCCTGCAATCAGATTTTTAACCCACTGTACCACAGCAGGAACTCACAGAAGATCATGCTTAGGAAAAATCAGTCATATTTGAAAAAGTTCAAGGTTTATCTTCAAGTTTAAACACAACTGGGGGAGTTTCCATCGTGGCTCAGTGGTTAACGAAGCCGACTAAGAACCATGAGGTTGCGGATTCGATCCCTGGCCTTGCTCAGTGGGTTAAGGATCCGGCGTTGCTGTGAGCTGTGGTGTAGGTTGCAGACGCGGCTCGGATCCCGCATTGCTGTGGCTGTGGCAGAGGCCGGTAGCTACAGCTCCTGTTAGACCCCTAGCCTGGGAACCTCCATATGCCACGGGTGTGGCCCTATAAAAGGCAAAAAAGACAAAAAAAGAAAAAAACAAAAACACAACTGGGTGTGAGTGAGAACAATGAAAATGGACGTATAAGGGTTATAAGGATGCCTCCTCCATAAAATCCAACAGAATATTGTCAAAAATTGTCAGAATCCACTTTTTGAGACGTGTGGAAATTAGCCAGCCTTCAGACAACCTAAAGAACATTTATTCAGGAGTTCCTGTCATGGCGCAGAAGAAACAAATCCAACTGGAAACCATGAGGTTGTGGGTTCGATCCCTGGCCTCGCTCAGTGGGATAAGGATCTGACATTGCCGTGAGCTGTGGTGTAGGTCACAATTCAGCTTGGATCCTGCGTTGTTGTGGTGTAGGCCGGCAGCTATAGCTCTGATTGGACCGCTAGGCTGGGAATCTCCATATGCTGCCGGTGTGGCCCTAAAAAGCCAAAAAAAAAAAAGAAAGAAAGAACATATACTCAAGAATAGGTGAACAGAGAGTTCCTGTTGTGGTGGTGTGGCACAGCAGGAACGAATCTGAATAGTATCCATAAGGCTGAGGCTTCGATTCCTGGCCTCAGTCAGTGGGTCGGAGATCTGTTGTTGCTATGGCTGTGGTGAAGGACTGGGAACTTCCGTTTGCCACTGGTGTGGCTCTAAAAAGAAAAAAAAAAGGAATAGTGAGCAGTGAGTTTTATGACATTTTGACTTGCCCTAGATTCGTCCTCTGTTGTCCAAGTTCACAGTACCCTCAAAAATAACAGCCTGCTGGAGTTCCCATTGTGGCTCAGTGGAAAGGAATATGACTAATATCCATGAAGACCTGCGTTTGATCCCTGGCGTCGACACGTGGGTTAAGGATCTGGTGTTGCTGTGTGGCTGTGGCATAGGCCAGTGGCTGCAGCCCGATTTGACCCCTAGCCTGGGAACCTCCATATGCTGCAGGTGCAGCCCTAAAAAGACCAAAAAAAAAAAAAAAAAAAAAAAAAACCCGAAGAGCCTGCAATTCTGGAGCAGCTTAACTGCTACCTGAAGAGGTCGTTCTCACATGGTTGCCACTGTTTGACCTGTCTGGGTGTTTGTATTTGGCCTGACTTGGAACTCACCCAGTATTTGGCCTGACTTGGAACTCACCCAGTGTGAAAAGTGTTCTCTCTAGGGGACATTAAAACAAACAAACAGTTACAGGCAAGTGTTTTAACTCTGTGATTGTTAGAGGCGGCAGATAAGACTTAAGTCAAACAATAGACCTAAAAAAATAAATGAAAATGTAAAAGGAAAAGTTAGGGAATAGATGTCCATAAGGACTTTGAAAGCTTGACATATTCTGGGGAATCGAAAAGGTTAGGCACATGTGTGGATCTATGTGCCCAGGGGTGAGCACTTGTGCAGAAAAGAATTGAGACCTTGAAGTACTGTACAAGCAGGAAAGTGAGGCTAAAATGGAGCTATGACCTGCCTATCTGTGCACTGAAAACCTGTCCTTACACTCAGAGCCCCTTGGCAAAGACTGGGAGACATTTGTTCCAGACATTTTTTTTTTTTTCTCAGCCAAATTTGGTCATGTGGAAATTCTCAGGCAGGGATCAAACCCTTGCTGCAGCCAGGACCTGTGTGACAGCTGCAGCGATGCCAGATCCTTAACCTGCTGTACCACATGGGAATTTCCTGTTCAGACGTTTAAAGAAATATTTGGCCTCCCAATAACTGACTACTAAGCTAACTGAGTAGAGACCAAAGAATGCAGGCACTATAGTAGTTCAGGATAGTTAACAGACAACTACTACAAAAAGCAGTAATGACAGCAGACCCTTGGTGAGGGATAAAAATCTTATTTCTGGGAGTTCCCGTCGTGGCGCAGTGGTTAACGAATCTGACTAGGAACCATGAGGTTGCGGGTTCGATCCCTGCCCTTGCTCAGTGGATTAACGATCCGGCGTTGCCGTGAGCTGTGGTGTAGGTTGCAGACGCGGCTCGGATCCTGCATTGCTGTGGCTGCGGCGCAGGCCAGTGGCCACAGCTCCGATTAGACCCCTAGCCTGGGAACCTCCACATGCCGCGGGTGCGGCTATAAAATGACAAAAGGCAAAAAATAAAAAAATAAATAAAAAAAATCTTATTTCTAGGAGTTCCCGTCGTGGTTCAGCGGTTAACGAACCCAACTAGCATCCGTGAGGACGCGGATTTGATCCCTGTCCTTGCTCAGTGGGTTAAGGATCTGGTTTTGCCGTGAACTGTGGTGTAGGTCGCAGATGTGGCTTGGATCCTGCGTTGCTGTGGCTCTGGTGTAGACTGGTGGCTACAGCTCCTATTGGACCCCTAGCCTGGGAAACTCCATATGCCATGGGTATGGCCCTAAAGAGACAAAAAAAAAAAAAGACAACAACAATAACAAAATCTTATTTCTAGAGTTGCACCTTCAATTTCTTTTTCTTTTCCTTTTGAGGGCCACACCCCCAGAACATGGAAGTTCCCAGGCTAGGGGCTAAACTGGAGCTGTATCTGCCAGCCTACACCAAAGCTCGTGGCAATGCTGGATCCTTAACCCAATGAGCAGAGGCCAGAGATTGAACCTGCATCCTCATGGATACTAGTCAGGTTCATAACCTACTGAGCAACAATGGGAACTCTGCACACTGAATTATTTTATTTTATTTTTTGCCTTTTTAGGCCACGCCCACAGCATATGGAGGTTCCCGATTCACCTCCTAGCCTGGGAACTTCCATATGCTGCAGGTGTAGCCCTTCAAACAAACAAACAAACAACAAGGAAGAAAGAAAAGAAAAATAAAACTAAATACCAGTATCTTTTGTGATTTTAGATATAAACATCCTCAATAAAATACTAGCAAATCGAACCCAGTAGCATATAAAAAGGATTATGCAACATGACCAACTCACCTTTATCTCAGGATCCAAAGCTGATTTAACATTCGAAAATCAGTAAATGTAATGTACCATATTAATAAAACAAAATGGAAAAAATACATGAGCATCTACCTCAACAGGTGCAGCAAAAGGAACTGACAAAATCCAACACCCTAGAAGTTCCTTTGTGGAGTGGCCATTTAATCATCTAGTGTTGACACGGCTGTGGCCCTGGTCACCTCTGTGGGTTCCATCCCTGATCTGAGAACTTCCTCATGCCAGGGACACAGCCAAAAAAGAAAAATGAAAACGGAGATGTAAATATTTATGACCTTAGAGTGCACAGTGGTTTCTTAGCTGTGGTGTGTAATCCGCAGGCAACCAAGGAAAAAAATATATATGGGACTTAAAATTTTCAAACGTGTGTTTGTGTGTGTCAAAGAACACTATCAAGAAAGTGAGAAAACCCAGAGTTCCCGTCGTGGCTCAGTGGTTAACGAATCCAACTAGGAGCCATGAGGTTGCGGGTTCGATCCCTGGCACCGCTCAGTGTGTTAAGGATCCAGCATTGCCGTGAGCTGTGGTGTAGGTTGCAGACGCGGCTTGGATCCCGCATTGCTGTGGCTGTGGCGTAGGCCGGCGGCTGCAGCTCCGATTGGACCCCTAGCCTGGGAACCTCTGTATGCCACGAGTGTGGCCCTAGAAAATGCAAAAAGACAAAGAAAAAAAAAAAGCGAGAAAACCCACAGAATGGAAGAAAATACTTGCAAATCTTGTATCAGCTAGGGATCTATTACCCAGAACATATAAAGAACACTTACAACTCGCTAATAAAAAGACAAGCCAGGAGTTCCCTCTCTGGCACAATGGGATTAGTAGCGTCTCTGCAACCCCAGTACACAGGTTCGATTCCCTGACAGGCATAGTAGGTTAAAAGTATCCAGTGCTGCCGCAGCTGCAGAATATGTTGCAGCTGTGGCTCAGATCTGATCCCTGGCTCAGGAACTCCATATGTCACAGTACAGCTAAAAACAAACAAACATCCAAAAACACCACCAACAGCAAAAAAGATATGTCTAATCTCTTTGTTAGAACATAATGGAAGGAGCTCCTTCATGGTTCAGTGGAAACGAATCCAACTAGGAACCGGGAGGTTGCGGGTTCGATCCCTGGCCTTGCTCAGTGGGTTAAGGATCCGGTGTTGTCATGAGCTATGATGTACGTCACAGATGTGGCTCGGATCTGGCATGGCTGTGGCTGTGGTATAGGCTGGCAGCTGTAGCTCCAATTTGATCCCTAGCCTGGGAACCTCCATATGCTGTGGTGTGGCCCTAAAAAGCAAGAACATGATGGAAGATAGCATGGAAAAAAAAAAGGAATATACATATATGTATGACTGGATCACTTTGCTGTGCAACAGAAATTAAAGGAACATTGTAAATAAACTGTGCTTTAATAAATTTTTTAAAAATTAAAAATAAAAGATAAAAATACAAAAAACAATTGAAAAATGGACAAATGATTTGAATGGACATTTCTTCAAAGCAGGTATACAAAAAAATCAATAAGCACATGAAAGTGTACATAACTTCATTAGTCATTAGGAAAATGTAAGTCAAAACCACGAGGAGAAACCACTTCAAACCCCATGGGATGAGTAGGGAGTTACCATCATGGCCGGATTCGATCCCTGGCCTCACTCAGTGGGTTAAGGATCCAGCATTGCCATGAGCTGTGTTGCAGGTTGCAGACGTGGCTCAGATCCCGTGTTGTGGCGTTGGCTGGCAGCTACAGCTCCGATTGGACCCCTAGCCTGGGAACCTCCATATGCTCTGGGTGCGGTCCTAAAAAGACAAAAAACAAAAACACAATGGGATGAGTATAGGAAGAGAAAAATGGACAGTAAAAAGTGTTGTCCAGGATGTCAAGAAATCAGAACTCTCATACATTGCTGGTGGGAATGTAAAATGATATAGCAGCTTTGGAAAAGAGTTTAGCAGTTCCTCAAAAAATTCTACCATGAATTCTTTTGACTAAAGAAATTCAACCATTTATTTAGTCAAAAGAATTGAAGGGAACTATATTCAAGCTCTTGGGATAGACCACAACAGAAGATAATATGAGAAAAAGAATATACATATATCCTGGTCACTATGCCATACAGCAGAAATTGACTCAATACTGTAAATCAGCTCTACCCTAATGGAAATAAATGTAATCAATAAAAAAATTTAAAAAGTATTCTCACAGAAATGTTTACATGTATATTAATGGCAGCATGATTCCTAGTAGCCAAAATAGAGAACAATCAAATGTCCACCACCTGGTGAATGGATAAACAAAATCTGTCTACCTTTACAGTGGAATCTCTTTTGGCTATAAAAAGGAATGAATCCTGATGACACTACAGCATGGGTGAACCTTGGAGACATTGCTGAGAAGAACGAAAGGCCAGATAATGTGTGCAATTCATATTCCTGCATACACGTCATATTCAGGTATTGCATATATCCAACACCTACAACAGGCAAACCCATAGAGAGAAAGTAGACCAGTGGTCTCTGGAGCTGGGAAGGAGGGGATGGGGAGTGACTGCTAACAGCCCAGAGTTTCTATGGGGTGATAGAAATGCTCTGGGTCATATGGTTGTTCTATGTTTAGTTTTATGAGGTACCTCCATACTGTTCCCAGTAGTGCTTATACCAATTTATATTCCCACCAACAGTGTACGAGGGCTCCCTTTTCTCCACACCCTCTCCAGCATTTGTTATTTGTAGACTTACTAATGGTGGCCATTCTGACCGGTGTGAGGTGATACCTCATAGTTTTGATTTGCATTTCTCTAATTATTGGTGGTGTTGAGCATTTTTTTCATGTGCCTGTTGGCCATCCATATGTCTTCTTTGGAGAGACCTCTATTTAGGTCTTCTGCTCATTTTTCAATTGGGTTGTTTGTTTTTTTCCTGTCGAGTTGTGAAAGTTGTTTGTATATTTTGGAGATTAAGCCTTTGTTGGTTGCATTGTTTGCAACTATTTTCTCCCATTCTGTAGGTTGTCTTCATATATATATATATATATATATATATATATATATATATATATATATTATCCTTTGCTGTGCAAAGCGTGTAAGTTTGACCTAAGAAAACATTTGGCTGATGTCAGAGAATGTTTTGCCTATGTTCTCTTCTAGGAGTTTTATGCTGTCTTACTTTATATTTAAGTCTTTAAGCCATTCCAAGTTTAGTTTTGGTGTGTGGGTGTGTTCTACTTTCAGTGATTTCCATGCAGCTGTCCAGTTTTCCCAGCACCACTTGCTGAAGAGACTGTCTTTTTCCCATTTTATATACTTCCCTTTGTTAAAGATTAATTGACCATAGGTGTCTGGGTTTACTTCTGGGTTCTCTTTTCTGTTCCATTGGTCTGTTTGTCTGTTTTTGTATCAGCAATCCCATTCCTGGGCATCTATCTGAACAAAACTTTCATTGAAAAAAATACATGCACCCCTGTGTTTATTGCAGCACTATAGCCAAGACATGGAAACATCCTAAATGTCCATCAATAGATGAATGGATTAAAAAGATGTGGTACACATGAGTCCCTCTTATGGCACAGTGGAAACAAATCCAACTATAGTATCCGTGAGGATGCTGGTTCGATCCCTGGCCTCGATTAGTGGGTGGGGATCTGGCATTGCTGTGAGCTTCGGTGTATGTCGCAGATGTGGCTCAGATCCAGCATTGCTGTGACTGTGGCATACGCCAGCAGCTGTAGCTCTGATTTGACTCCTAGCCTGGGAACTTCTATATGCCAAGGGTTTAGCCCTAAAAAAAAAAAAAAAGATGTGGTGCATACATGCAGTGGAATACTACTCAGACATAAAAAAAAAATGCCATTTGCAGCAACATGGATAGAAAGAGAAAGACAAATAACATATGATATCATTTAAATGTGGAATTTAAAATACGGCACAGATGAACCTATCTACAGAAACAAACTCATGGACATGGGGAACAGACTTGTGGTTGCCAAGGGGGAGGGGGAGGGAATGGGGTGGACTGGGAGTTTGGGGTTAGCAGATGCAAACTATTGCATCTGGAGTAGATAGCAACGAGATCCTGCTGTGTAGTACAGGGAACTGTATCCAGTCACTTGTGATGGAATATGATGGAGGATAATGTGAGAAAAAGAATATATACATATATATGTGTGTGTGTGTGTGTGTATATATATATATATAAAATTGGCTCAGTTTGCTGTACAGCAGAAATTGATAGAACATTGTAAATCAACTATAATAAAGAATAAATTAAGGAGTTCCCGTCGTGGCTCAGTTGTTAACGAATCCAACTAGGAACCATGAGGTTGCGGATTCGATCCCTGGCCTTGCTCAGTGGGTTAAGGATCTGGCGTTGCCATGAGCTGTGGTGTATGTTGCAGATGTGGCTCGGATCCCGCGTTGCTATGGCTGTGGCTGTGTCTGGCAGCTACAGCTCCTTTTAGACCCCTAGCCTGGGAACCTCCATATGCCACGGCTGCAGCCCTAGATAAGGCAAAAAAAAAAAAAAAGACAAAAAAAAAGAATAAATTAAAAAATATTTGTTCCTGTGTGTAGAATTGTAGGCAGCTTGATTCTGCAGCTTGATAATGACACATTGTATTGGTAAATTGTTATAGTTGTGATTTTTTTCAACTTTTAGATTTCTAATAAAACAATCTTCCCTTGATTAAAAAAAAAAGAGGAAGTTCCAGTCGTGGCTCGGCAGAAACAAATCCAACTAGGAACCATGAGGTTGCAGGTTCGATCCCTGGCCTTGCTCATTGGGTTAAGGAACTGGTGTTGCTGTGAGCTGTGGTATAGGTCACAGATGCACCTCAGATCTGACATTGTTGTGGCTGTGGTATAGGCCAGCAGCTGTAGCTCTGATTCGATCCCTAGCCTGGGAATATCCATATGCCGTGGGTGCGGCCCTAAAAAGAAATAAGTGGTGGTATTTCCACAAGTATGTGAATATACCAGAACCCCCTGAATTGTACACTTTAAAACTGGTGAATGATAAATTTTGTGGAATATGAACTCTATCTTAATTAAGTAAATTATGAAAAAATATTTCATTCAAACGGTAGGTAGGCAGCCTCTAAAATGACCCCCAATGATTTTCAGTCCTTTGTGTATCCCTTGCCCTTTGGTGTGAATCGTATTTAGTGATTCACAATACAGCAGCGGTGATGGAGTGTCACTTTTAATATTACGTTATAAAAGATGGTGACATCCACACCAGACCTCTCCACTGCCCATCCTCACACACGCATCCCTGGCTCCGGGGAAGTGGCTTCACATCCTGAGCAGCTCCGTGGAGATCCCATGTGGAGAGGAACTGCTGTCCCAGATGCCAGCCAGCACAGACCTGCAACCCCAGCAGCCACGAGATTCAACCTCGAGTTGACCAGAGCATCCACGCACACGTGGATACCTGCAGCTCAGTGACTCCTGAATTCCTGACCCACACAAACCAAGAGGTAATAAGTGCTTTGTTTTATAGTAATTCTGTTATTTTCTAAAGTTAATTAATACAGTGTGTCAGGAAAAAAAACACAGTGTACACCGCTATTATTTCACCTGTTATCTCTAGGTGGGATGATTGTTGGTGTCTTATTTTCCTAGTCACAGATTCCTGATTTTTCTAAAACGGTCAATAATGAATATGTGTTGTCTTCATAATCAGGGAGAAAGTGAAAGTGATAGATAATTTTAGGATGCTTAGGGACTATTTGATAACATTGTATTTGGTATAACATTAGGTGAGTTAAGCATATAAAAGTTGTATTATACTCTTATTATTATTATTGCCTTAAAATTCCATCAAGATTTGGACAAGGCCTGGAAAGGAAAGCTCAGAAGAGTTAGTTCTTTGGAGTCTCTGTTTTGAATACCACTTTTAGCTCAATGTTTAATTATCGAGTTCTGCTTGGCTGGAACTTTCAAAATAAAGAAAGATCCCTCTGGCAGACATTGGCCGAAGGCAGAGTGGAGGCCAGATCTGGAAGGAGGTGGGGTGGCAGTGCCGTGTGGGACACAAAGGTTAGGGGTTGGAATGGAAGGAGGGATGACTCCAGAAGAGGATTCGGAGGCCAGATGGGTAGAGACTGGTGCCTGGTTTAATGAAAGGGCAGAGAAAGATTACCAAATTAACAGTCCCATGCTTGAGCTATCTCCAAAGAACATGGAGAAGGGAAATTGTCCCACAGTGCCTGCATTTTTAATTTTTTTCCCCACTCTCCAGAAGTAAAGCATCCCTAAGAAACCTTTCAGAAACCCAGAGGGCAGACCTAACATGATAAAGCAGTGACCGAAGGACACCTCTTGCTCACGGATGCACAAGATGAATCAGGACAAGATGCTCGCAGACGCAGTTCAAAGCTCTGGCTGCTTGACGCTGAGAGGCCGAGTGTAGTTCCCGGGGAGGAGGCTTGATGGGGTCGTTCTTGCCGCTCAGGGTGTGCGCTACCCCTGTAACAGTTGTGGCAAAAACAAATTCTCAACACTGTTTTCACTTTTTGCCTTTTCTTTGTAAAAGTGAAGATCCTCTTTAGATTTCCTTTGGCGAGTGGAGTTCCTGTTGTGGCACAGTAGAAATGAACCCGACCAGTATCCATGAGGACTCAGATTTGATCCCTGGCCTTGCTTAGTGGACAGGATCCAGTGTAGCCGTGAGCTGTGGTGCAGATCACAGATACCGCTCGGATCTGGATTGCTGCGGCTATGGCATAGGCCAGCAGCTGTAGCTACTATTCAACCCCTGGGAACTTCCATATGCTGCAGGGGCAGCCCCAGAAAAAGCAAAAAAAAAAAAAAAAAAAAGATTTCCTTTGGTGAGTGAGAACAGATGCTAACATAGGTCTTTCATAAAAGCAAAGTGACATAAGCAAGCTTTTAAAAACCAGGGGGTCCCTATGCTTGGTTATCTTGAAAGTTATACATAGCTGTTTGTGTTCTGTTTGCCTTGTTTCTTCCAAGAATGGATTAGAGACCTGACCTTTTAGGTGTTCACCGGGGCACTCCGTGGGAGAGAAGTGTGTAACCAGTGCAATAATGGTCATTAATATTCAAACACTGCCCACGTTCTCAATGCTGTTGCTTAGTGCTCAGATTCTGCGCCTTTGAGGGACATAGTTGATCCTGCCTCTCTGCCTCACTGAGGTTGTTGAGACCAGGTGACAGGCCTTGTCTCAGGAAGCATGAATGGAGACAGCATCTGGGTGGAGGTCTGTAAGAGGTGGAGCAGGAACGCCTCATCCACCCCTGGGACACAGCAGCAGGTGACCTGCGGGTTGATGGCAGCTGCCTCATCAGCCCAGGTTCCTGAGTAAGGATGCTTTAAAAGCACACAGCCTGTGGTGGTGGGCACGCAAATCCACATGGGGGATCGAGTGGCACAGCGCTTGGCATGTGCACACGTGCGTGTACGGGCACACACACAAACCCTTGGAAAGAAGTACAAAGAACACTGAGGCCTTCACAGTGACATACTGTAGCTTTTGCAGAATATCACCACTGGGGGAGACTGACTAATGTGTACAAGCAATTTCTCTAGATTATTTCTTACAACCGCACATTAATCTACAATTGGCTCCCCCCAAAAGTGACATTCCTTTTTCAGTTATTTTCCAATCTTCCTGATTACCTCAGGGAGAAATTCAATGTATGATAGCGGTGTATTTTTCACGTTTCTCTGACACTTGCAAATGCCTCTTTCAAATAAAGAGAGAGCAGGTGTCCTTCCCAAAGCTTCCAGGAGACAGTATCTAGCTATAATTCCCCAGTGCTCATTTTATTATGCTTATTTTCCAGTTATCTCTCATATATGTCATGAGAGATTCATTATCCGCTTATGATGGTCATATTTAAGTTTTCTTTTTAAAAAATCAAAAGAATTTCAAATCAACTCATTTTCCATAAATAGCAATACACATAAAATATATATATATATATATATATATATATATTTTGTCCATGCCGAAGGCACGTGGATGTTCCCAGGCCAAGAACTGAACCTGAGCCACAGCAGTAACAACACCAAATCCTTAACTGTTAGGCTACCAGGGAACTCTTCATAAATGTCAGCATTGATGGCATGGGATTTATCAAAACATAATGAAGGTGGTATGTAAACAATGCAATTTGAGAGAGCTCCCCAAACCTCCCTGGAAAAAAATTTTTGTTTTATTTTTGCCTTTTCTAGGGCCACACTCACGGCATATGGAGGTTCCCAGGCTAAGGGTCTAATCAGAGCTGTAGCTGCCAGCCTACGCCACAGCCACAGCAACACAAGATCCAACCCACATCTGCGACCTGCACCACAGCTCACAGCAACGCTGGATCCTTAACTTACTGAGCAAGGCCAGGGATCGAACCTGCAACCTCATGGTTCCGTCAGATTCATTAACCACTGAGCCACGACGGGAACTCCTCAAAAATTTTCTGAAAATTTAATGTTAATTTGTTAAAGAATCTCACTAGCTTGTAATATACATGTGAAATGTGCTTTGGGTAGCAGATTTCTTAATGGCATGAAATTTTTTTTCTATGTTTGTTTATTTTCCTTTTTCTTTTTGGGCCATCCCATGACATATGGAGCTCCCGGGCCAGGGATCATATCTGAGCCACAGTTGTGACTTCTGCCACAGCTTCGGCAATGCCAGAACCTTTAACACACTGTACCAGGTTGGGGATTGAACGTGCTTCCTGGTGCTGCAGAGATGCTTTCCATCCTATTGAACCACAGTGGGAGCTCCAACACAAATTTTTTTTTTTTTAGGACCACATCTGCGGCATATAGAATTTTCTAGGCTAGGGTTCCTGGCCTACACCACAGCCACAGCAACACCAACTGCAACCTACACCGAAGCTCATGGCAATGCCAGATCCTTAACCCACTGAGCAGGGCCAGGGATCAAACCTAGGGATCCTAGTCCGGTTTGTTATCACTGAGCCACAATAGGAACTCCCAGATGTGAAATATTTTTGAAGCGTAACATAGATAGGGAAAAGTATTCAAATAATAATTGTTACAACTCAAAAAAATTCTCCCCAAGTGGGTTATAAATGCCATGGAATTCCAGTCTGTATTCTAGCAGAATCTGTGGAAATTGACAGATTGATTCTAAAATTCATCCAGAGGAGTTCCCGTCATGACTCAGCAAAAATAAATTCTGAGTAGTATCCATGAGGATGCAGGTTCGATCCCTGGCCTCACACAGTGGGTTAAGTATCCAGCATTGCCATGAGCTGCGGCGTAGGTTGCAGATGCAGATCGAATCCTGAGTTGCTGTGGCTGTGGCGTAGGCCAGTGGCTACAGCTCCGATTCGACCCCTAGCCTGGGAACTTCCATATGCCATGGGTGTGGCCCTAAAAAGACAAAAAAAAAAACAAAACAGAAAAAAATTTTTTTAAATTCATCTGGAAGGACTAGCAATCCAAGAGCAGAAGAAAAAAGAAGACTTACACTGCCAGATATCAGGACTACTATGTAAGTATATTCATCCATTGTGGTATTGACGTTAAAATGCAAAAGCAGATCAACGGGACAGGACAGAATCTAGAAATAGACCTATAAATGTAGTCATCTGATTTATGACAAAGGTGACTGTGGAGAGCAGTGGGAAAGGGTCATCCTTTAGACAGATGCCACAGGCTGTGGCTGCGTCCCTGGCTGTGCTCCCTGCCCACCAGCATCCTCTGGGGCCTGCCTTCCACAAGGTGTGTGAGTTACCCGCCCAGCCCCTGGGCCTACCCACAGCTCAACCGTGACAGGGGAGGCCTGACTCCGGTTTGAACTCCCGGCTCCTGTGGAGGGGCCACTCCTAATCCTCCTGAGGTGCCCGGTCTCTGGCAGTCCTTGCGGCTGATCCTTTGGCCTGGAGTCCTTTGCAGTCCCCTCTCGCACTGAATTGGAGCTGACTGACCAGCCGAGCTTTGTAGAGGTGATGCGGCAGGACTTCTAGGTCAAGTCCGACACTCTAGCACCTCACTTGTCCTTTGGGTTGTTTTCACGGGAGACCCGCTCCCTGTCACGGGCGCTCCCACAGCCCTCTGAAGAGGAGCTGCTCTGTCACGCAGATCCCTGCACGCAGATCCTCCAGCCCCAGGTGGGCCTTCAGGCTCCAGCCTGTGAACCTCTCAGCTGAAGCCCAGCCTTCACAGGGTGGAGATAAGTCACACTCACGCCCTTCAGTCTGACCTCCTGGCCTGCAGAAGTCCCGAGATCATAATGGCTATGGGTTTATGGCGCTGAGTTGTGGGCTGTGCAGTTTTGCAGCAGTGGAGCTAGTACAGTGGCTCAATGCCCTGACTTTGGGAAAAGCCCTGCTGCCACCTCTGAGTCTCCTCCTGTCCCTGCCCATGACTGAAACATCTGCTGCCACCATGGAGCTTCCCCTGGGAAAGGAGATGCTCACCAGTGCTGCTCCCCTCCCTGGTTTTAAGAGACTCTCCTAGAACCCCTCACCTTGGTGAGCCCAGGATGCCCAGAATTCCCTCCTCTCTCCCCAGTCCCCACCTCTCCTCCTGTGGGGGTGTGGGAGGAGGCAGTGAATGCTGCGGGGCCAGTCCTGCTGCTTCTCTGTGTGCCCAGGCAGGACCTATTCTTGCCCCAATCTTAGCAGATGTCCTAACCATCCTTCAGTGTGATGTGCTCCACACTCTGCCCTCAATTTTGGATCTTGATTGTTAATACCCGGAAAATGGGAAAACGACACCCTTAACATCTGGATCAGAGGCATTCACGACACCAGGACCTGGTCTTTCTGCGTGAGTTTCCTTCCTGCTCCTGCTTCCTTCCTGCTGACTTTGTTTTCCAGGAAGACTAGGCCATCAGGAATTTCTGGAATCAGTTACGACTTTCTCCCTCTTTTCGACCTTTGCACACAGCCGTCCCTCACTGGCAATAACCCTCTTCCTCAGCCCCACAGGTTCTTTTT
>PVHT021183698.1:1087526-1179898 GCA_004024745.2 Catagonus wagneri | reverse complement strand
TTTTTTTTTTTTTTTTTTGTCTTTTTGCCTTTATCTAGAGCCGCACCCGCAGCATATGGAGGTTCCCAGGCTAGGGGTCTAACAGGAGCTGTAGCTGCCGGCCTTCGCCACAGCCACAGCAACGTGGGATCCGAGCCGCATCTGCAACCTACACCACAGCTCACGGCAACACCGGATCCTTAACCCACTGAGCAAGGCCAGGGATTGAACCCGCAACCTCATGGTTCTTAGTCAGATTCGTTAACCACTGAGCCACGAAGGGAGCTCCCCCACAGGTTCTTGATCAGCCTTCATGAGTGACCACAGCACTGCCTTCTCTGGGAAACCCTCTTTGACTACCTTATCTCCCAAGCTACCCCAGGTGTTTCTTCTGGGCCACCCTAGTCCTCTGTTTCCTGTGCTGCTGTGTATTTGTGGTAGAGCTAGAAAGCTACCCCTGGAGGTGTACTCCCCCTGTTCTGTGGCACACAGCTGTCGCCTCGCCTGGGCCCCATCTCATAGGTCCCCTTGCATTCAGGTGTGCGGTAGGAGCAGCTCTTGCCAAAGTAATGTGGGCAAAGGGACATGTGTCACTTCCACACCAAGGCATTAAAGAAGCAGATGTGTGTCTCCAGAGCCCTTCACCTGCTGCCAGCTCTGTGGACAATGACAAGCCCCTTGGGAATGGTGCTGCCACAAGCTAGAGCAAGCCCAGTCCCCACGTCAGTGTATGGGGGAGAGCCACTTGCTTTGGTTTTGTTTGACATCTGACTCATTTGGAGGCCTGTATGTTATAGCAGGTCAGGTTCCTTTCTGTACCATAGTCCTGTGCCAGCGTATATCAATACTGATGTATTTTTTCTTTTCCTTTCTTTTTTTCTTTTTTTTAGCCACACCCACGGCTTATGGAAGCCCCCAGGCTAGGGGTCGATTCAGAGCTGCAGCTGCCGCCCTACGCCCCAGCAATAGCAATGCGGGATCGGAGCTATGTCTGCAACCTACACCACAGCTGATGGCAACACTGGATCCTTAACCCACTGAGCAAGGCCAGGGATCAAACCCACATCCTCACGGATACTAGTCAGATTCTTAACCTGTTGAGCCACAACGGGAACTCCAATACTGGTGTAGTCTTGCTAGACAGGTCTTGAAGGAAAAGAGGGAGTTCTTTATGTGAGAAGAGAGGGGTCAGGGCATGGGAGAGCAGTGAATCAATCCATTGGTCAGTGGCTGTTTGCTAAGTATCTGTCATGTCCAGCCATTGGCAAACCAGGCAGTCAAGGTCCCTACTCTCATAAAGCGGGAAGTCTAGGAGGAGGGAGAATTTCCCTCTGGAACAAGGAGACAAATAATTACAGAGGATCCTTTCTCAGAGAGGTGATGTGGAGAAAATGTTACAGTGTAAAAACCTTATGTCATCCCAGGAGGGCCTCCGATAGTGTCATTTGAGTTAAAACTCAGAGGTAAGAAGGATGGGACTGGGGCAGATCTTTGGATGGGGGCAAGGGCTGTCTGGAAGGAACTAGAGGGCAGGCCGGGACTGGTGGGTGTAGGTGGTAGCAGGAAGCAGGCCATTGTGGCAGGAATGCACTGACCAGAGGACACAGGGTGGGGGGTGGCTGGGGGATAAGGTCATTTGCCACCCTACTTCCCTGCTTTGTTTTTCTCCATCATACTTACGGCCACCTAATACACTGCGTATCTCATTTATTTGTATGGCATATGTTCTGTGTCTGCCTCTGGGATGTGAGGTCCAAGGGAGCAGGGGTTTTTGTCTGTCTTAGTCTCTGCTTTCTCTCCAGTGCCTCAGAAGAGTGTCCACCCCATAGTAAGTGCTCAGGCTACATTTTTTTTTTTTTTTTTTTTGCTTTTTAGGGCCACACCCGTGGCATATGGAAGTTCCCAGGCTAGGGGTCAAATCAGAGCCACAGCTGCTGGCCTACACCACAGCTACAGCAACGCAGGATCTGAGCCATGTCTACAACCCACACCACAGCTCAAGGCAGTGCCAGATCCCTGAACCACTGAGCAAGGCTAGTGATGGAACCCGCATCCTCATGCATACTATTCGAATTTGTTTCTGTTGCACCACGATGGGAACTCCCAGGCTACGTTTGTTGAATGAATACATAAACAACCGATACAAAAGCCAGATGATGTAAAGCCTTGAAGGCTGTTCTGAGGTGATGGAAGGGGCACATGGGGAAGGGCATGTGTTAGTCAGGGTAAGGCAGGGCGCACCCCGTGGTGTTGTCAGGAGGCAAACGTAGGAGGCCTTCATTTACAGCACGGGAAGAAGGGTTAGATGGAAGCAGGGCCAGCCCCCACGGTGCTTATTAATCTGAAGCATGTGGTCTGGCACTACCAAAGACATGTCCCGTGGAGAGAAGGTCGGAGGGACACAGCCTTGAGGGCACAGGCCGCCCCCCACCCCACGTGTCCCAGCCCCTTGACTCAGGGTGGTGGGGCAGCTCCTTTGTGGTGACTGAAGTGAACACCTTGCCCTCCCTAAGTGACTTACCTGCTTCTGCAGCCTGGACTGTGAGTGGGGCAGGCATTGTCATCCTCATTCCACAGAAGAGGGAACCAAGACTGAGTTGTCACCAGGGCGCCTTTGGATGCAAGTGACAAAGCTCTACTTGCATTGCCCTGTCTGACCTCAGCTCCGTAGGGTCTGAGATCCAGCCTCACATGCTGCCACTTTATCGCAGGGTTCCACGCCCTGGGGGCAGGGGCAGGAGGTGGGCTCTCAGGGTGTAAGGGCCCACAGACTCCCGGCAAGCACAGCAGCCGTGGGTCTGGACAGGCTGCCAGGCCAAGACAGGAAGCCCATCCGTGTGAATTCCAGACGAACACAAATATAGTACAAGGATTTTATTTGTGAATTCTGACAGACATAGTCCCTGAGATGTCCGGTCACGTGAGATGTCCCTGGGAGGCCTTGGGGAGCAGCTTTTCACTGAGAAGGTGAAAGCTGAGACTCCCCTTTTGGCCCCTCCTCACTCCTGCTTCCTGCCAGCCGGAGGTTCCCCATGGGGAGGACCAGGCCCAGGCTTCTGGGCTCTGTTCCCTGACTTCCGTGCAGGCCCTAGGGGAGCCGGAAACTCTTGAGTCCAGACAGGTCGGACCCAGGCATGCAGCTGCTCAGCTCCTGGGACCAGCTCCTGGGCAAGACCAGGACTCTGTTAAGCAAGCGGTGAGGCGTTGCTAGATGCCAGCGCCCCAGATTTTAGCCCTCACTTGCATCCCTTGCCACCTCTTTGTTTTCTCTTTTCACTCTAGCTCCACTCCTGGGCAGGCTGGACTCTACAGGGGACAGAAAGCCCCCCTGGCAATTCTAGGCCTATCTTCTTCTTTCTCCATCAGAAAAAAAGTCTCTTTCTTCCAACAGGCCCGCCTCCTTCCACCCCAGAAAAGACTCGGAAGTGACAGTTACTGGCCCCAGTGCTGGTCTGTGAAAGGGCCGCTGTGGGCAGAGGGCGGCTGTGCAGCTTCGTGTGCAGGAAGCTCTGGAAAGCAGCCCGTGGCTAGTTGTGGGAAGAGCAGGAGGAGGTTCCACTGTGATGTGTGGTTGTCTTTTTGGTGGGTGTTCCTCTGCCACATGCACACATGCACGCACACCACTGTCACTCCCAGAGCATGGGGACTTGGGCTAGTTCATCTCCGTGTCCCTAGGGCTGTCCTGGAAGCTGAAGACTGATTCCTTTTGATTGAGTGATAGAGTGAGTGAATCCCTGTTATTTGCTTCCCACCCAGCCTGACAAGCAGCTCCAGCTTGGGCTTCCTCCCCTGTCCCCTTCATCAGGACACCAAGTTCCGAGAGGACTCTAAAACAGCTGTGATCATGTCATTCCCTTAGCTGACAACTCTGTGAGATCTCCCCTGCCACACATACCACCATCAAACCTGTTTTACTAAAGGTCTTTTCTAGAACTGTTCCCTTCTCCTTCCTCTGTATAGGCTCTATTATGGTTATCTATTGCTGTGTAACAAAGCAGCCCCAAACATAGCGGTTTAAAAAAAAATTTATCAGCACTTCTTAGTTCTGTAGGTTGGCTAGTTCTCACTTGAGCCTACTGTGTGATTGCAGTCAGTTTGAAGTTTTATGACTGGAGATCTCAAATAACTCAGTTACACGGCTGGCAGTTGATGCTGGTTGCCTACTGGGGCCCAGCTGAGGCTTTGGTAAGAATACTTGTACACCATTTGGGATTCATATAGCGTGCAGTCTGGTTTCTGAGGCTTCTACTGCTTGACCATCTCAAGAATTCTAGGTGAAAGCTGTAAGGCTTCTCATGATTTAGCAGTGGAAGTCACGGGTTATCACTTCTGTGACATTCTATTGGTCAAACAGGTCAGTAAGGCCAACCTGAATTCAGAAGGAAGGCAAGTCCACATTTCAAAGGAAGATGGAACCAAGAATTTACCATGTTCTTTAACCTACCATTGTCTACCTTCTGGACAGAAATTACTTCTTTTCCTGTGTGCAAAATATGCTCACTTCCTCCCAAAGACTCTAAAAGTCTCATCCCAACACACCATTGGTTTGTAATGAATCTTAGCATGTCAGTCAGGTCCAGGTGCCAATGACACTTCTCAGAAGATAAGCCCCTGCGATTCCTCAAGAACAGCTTCTTGAGGACTGTTCTTCTTGACCTGTAGACCTGTGGGCTAAGACATGTTTTCTGCTCTGCACAGACCCAGCAAATAGGGTTGACAAGTGTAAGATAAGCAGAAAAGACTCGTGTTCAAAAGGAGAAAAACAGCTACCAGTGAGTCATAGCAATTCTGAAATCCAGGTAGGCACATGTTGTCAGTTCTCTGATAAGAGCCCAGTTCTGCTCCTTGGGAATGATTCTGTGTAGTTCCTGACTCCACTTTCTTGGCTAATGTGTTTCTTCTGAGTTGTCATTTCTTTCTTTCTTTCTTTCTTTCTTTCTTTCTTTTTTTGCTTTTTAGGGCCACACCTGCAGCATATGGAAGTTCCCAGGCAAGGAGTCAAATCGGAACTACAGTAACTGTTGGCCAAGACCACAGCTCATGCAACACCAGATCCTTAACCGACTGAGCGAGCCCAGGGATTGAACCTGCACCTCCATGGTTACTAGTTGGATTCATTTTGGCTGAGCTACAAGGGGAACTCCCTCTTTTTTCATAAGAAATAGTACATGTTTGCATCTGAATAGCCATCTCAGTCTGCTTCTAGGAAAGCTGGGGCTTCACAGGTCTCTATTTTCGTGCTCTTTTCCTGTGTTCTCTAGTTCTTTCTTTATATTTAAGCCTAGCATTTGGGCGTTGTTTGAATTGTTTTTGTTGTTTGTTGTTTGGTTGGTTGGTTTTGCCACACCCGTGGCATGTGGAGTTCCCAGGGTCACAATCCAGTCCAAGCCACAACTGCAACCTACACCACAGCCATGGTAATGCCAGATCCTCAAACCACTGGGTGGGGCCCATGCTGCCACAGAGACACCCCAGATCCCTAACCGGCTGCACCACAGTGGGAACTCCAAGCCTCGCATTTTGGATGGCCGCAGAATGGGGTGGAATTACCATAATTCTTGGCCTCTCGGCCATTTCCAGTTCCTATTCCCCTGAATATGTTATAAATGGAATTCAGTGAGCACCTCCTGTGTGCCAGCACTGTTCTAGGAATCCAGTATATGGCAGTGAGTGAAACTGACAAAATCCCTGTGCTTATGGAACTGCCATTCTAGTGGAAGGATGGACAATAAGCAAATAAGTAACCAATATAGAAAACAAGAAAGCAGGAAGGGAGATAGCAAGTGAGTGTTCTGTATCCAAGGTGATAGGAAGCGGAACTTTGGTTTTAAATAGGGGAGACCATTCTCACTGAGAAGATGATATTTAAGTTAAAACCTAAGGAAAGTGAAGGAGTGGCCAGAGCTGTCCAGGTAGAAATACAACTGTGTTGTGTGCCTTCTCAAACTAGAAACTGTACAGACTACACGAAGACTAATCAGAGGGGACATTAGAAGGAGATGAGGTTTGAGGAGTATTTAGGGGCCAGATAGGATAAGGCTTTTCATTTAGTTTTTATTCTGACTTATGGAAATAGTTTGTGCAGGAGAATATTATGGTTTGAATTTTTTTTTTTCTTTTTAGGGACGCACCTGTGGCATATGGAAGATCTCAGGATAGGGGTCAAATTAGAGCTGTAGCCACTGGCCTACACCACGGCCACAGCAATGTGGGATCCGAGCTGCATCTGTGACGTATACCACAGCTCATGGAAACATCCCACCCTTAACACACTGAGCAAGGCCAGGAATTGAACCTGCATCCTCATAGATACTAGTCAGGCTCTTAACCTGTTGAGCCACAATGGGAACTCCATGGTTTGACTTTTTTTTTTTTTTTTTGCTTTTTAGGGCCACACTCGTGGCATATGGAGGTTCCCAGGCTAGGGGTCAAATCAGAGCTGTAGTTTCTGGCCTATGCCACAGCCACAGCCACGCCAGATCCTTAAGCCACTGAGCAAGGCCAAGGATTGAACCTGTATCCTCATGGGTGCTAGATTTGTTAACTGCTGAGCCATGACAGAAACTCCCCTGGTTTAACATTTTTAATAGAACTACTCTGGCTGCTGTGTTGAGACTAGATAGGAAATGAGGTAGGAGCAGAAAACCAAAGTTGTTGCCATAGTCCAGGTGAGAAATGGAGGTTCAGACCAGGTGGTCATGGCAGAGGTAGTAAAAAATCACATTCTGGATATGTTTTGAAGGCTATGGATGAGGGGTGGAGCCCAAGGGGCCTGAATTTTTCTAGGACTGCTGTAACAAATCACCACCAGCTTGGTGGCTTAAAACAACAGAAATGTATTCTTTCAAATACAGAAGTCCAAAATCAAAGTCCACCCCTGCTTTTATTTTGTTTTTTTTCCTTTTCCTCTTTCAGTTTGCGGGATTGCTGTTGGCATAATTTGGGTTGTGGCTACTTACTCCAATCTCTGACTCCATTTTCACGTGGACTTCTGTGATCTGTTCATCTCTAATAAGAACACTTGTCTTTGGATTTAGCGTAATTCAGGGCAATCTCATCTCCGGATCCTTAATTACACCTTTAAATACTCTTTTTTCCCCCCACAAAATCAGGTCATGCCATAGGCCCCCGCATGTGGAAATGTATTTTGGCTATTCAACTCACTACAGGAATTAAGAACAATTCCAAAGCTTTTGGGCCCAGCAACCAAAAGAATGAAGTTTCCATGAACAAAAGAAAAGGCTATGAGAAGAGCGTGTTGAAAATAGAGGTAGGAGTTCTCCGGTGCCACAGATGGTTAAGGGTCCAGCAATGTCACTGCTGTGGCTGGGATTGCTGCCATGGCATAGGTTCCATCCCTGGCCTGGGAACTTCTGCAAGCCATGGGCGTGGCCAAAAAAGAAAATGGAGGTAAAGTTCTGGGTAGATCTTAATGTGTTGAGATGGAGCTGCTGCTTAGTATGGTGTCCCACCCTCCTCAGGCTCATAGTTTTTTGCTTCTCTTTCGGTACTAAGCTCAGCAGCCAAAGGATCATTAAGTGGGTCCAACATGGCGCCACCCTGCTGCTGGCCGAGCCTCAAATATGGCCGCAGCCACTGGGGGCAGACATGTTTATGCCACGTGACTCAGGCCGGGGGGCCAGAGGCGGTGGAACATGACGCACGGTTGAGGCGGGGCCGCGCCCCCGCACCCCTGGCGTCGAGCGTCTCGTGACAGGTACTTCCGCTTGGGGCGGCGGCGGTGGCGGAAGTGGGAGCGGAGCCCCAGTCTTGGCCATAAAGCCCGAGGCGGCGGCGGTGGTGGCGCTGGAAGCTTGGACAGGCTGAGGAGCCCGCTGGAATCGGAACTTGAATTTTCTTCCGCTCTCGTCCTCCCTGCGTCTCCTCCTCGGCAGAGCCCTATCGACGCGCCCGGCCCGGAGCCCCAGCGGAGCGGCCGCGGTAAGCGGAGGCCTGGCCCCATCCCCCTCCCAGCGACTCGGTTGCCGGCGCGCGTCGTCCGCGTCTCCGGCCGGCTCGAGCCCAATTCAAGCCCACTGGGGAGCTCCGCATTGCCCGGGCCAGGCGGCGGCCCGGCCGTGCCCGCCCGCGGGGAGGTCAGAGGTCGCCGGGTGTGACCTCTCTCGGCCGCGACCCCAGGCCGGCGGTCGCGCACACCCGTTTCCCGGTGGCGGTTGGCCCGGAGACCGCGAGGGCTGCCCAGACTGGGCGCCGGGTGGCGATGGGAGGGCGGGGCCCGGCCTGGCTGCGGCGGGGGCGCCGCCCACCCGGCCCCTGTGCCAGGCCCGAGTAGAGTGCCCGCCGTCCGGCCGACCGGCTGCCCGAGGGAGAGAGGCTCCCTGACGGCCACTGAGTCCGCGGAGAGTTGGGTCACGTGTCCCGTCCTGGCCTCCGGCGCCTCTGGCTCTGGCGACTGGGAGCTTTTGTCGTAAACGCGTTATGGTGAAGGCTGAGAGAGTTTCTGAACTTACGGGGAGATGGTGGTTGGCTGCAGAGCTGTGTCTGCGTTCCGACCGCGTCGGGGCCCTCTTAGTGTCTTCAGTTCGGACCTGACTCGCAAGGAAGGGTTCGTAAGATTGGGAAAATTGAAAATAACAGTAGCAAACATTGGAGCCCTTATTGTGTGTTGGGCAGTGTGGCAAGACCTTTGCAGAGATTATTATTATAATTCTCAGAACCTTCTGAAGTACCATTATTGTGCACATTTATAGATAGCGAAACAGGAGATCACAGAGGTTAAGTCGTTTGTCCAAGGTCGCACAGCTAATAACTTAGCGGAGATTTCAGTCCGGGCAGTCAGACTACATACAGAGCACTGTACTTGCCTCTGAATTGTACTGCTTTCAGATGCCTCTGAAGCTTGTGATTTATATTTTGCTACTTGGTATCTGTCTCTCTTCTTTCTAGTGATGTCATTTTGGAAGCCTTCCCTGGTGATATTGGTTCTGCCTTAAAACCATAACACACTCCGCTTGAAGTTGTGTCTTCCAATATTTCTTTTTTTGGTAGTGTAGCACCAGTAGAGTGGGAGCTCTAGAACTCTAGCAAAGTACTTAACTGAGGTTTGAAGATTTTTGTCTCCTATTTTGGCAAGTGGGTAGGCTGGCAGTCCTGCCATGTGAACCTTTCCTAGACCTTCGTATATGGGTGTCCAGCCAGTTGGTTCTTTACTGTTGAAAATACTGCATCCTCTCTTTGGATGCCCGAAGAACAGGCTCTTGTCTCTTCCTTGTGACTTAACCAGCTGATGAGCCGCATGACTTCTCATCTACGGATTAATAAAGTCTCCTGTTAGTGTATTTCTCTCTTCAGACTTAGGGGAGTTTGTTCATGTTTGAGCCTAAGAACTGGAAAGTGAGTTGGAAGTACTTCTGAAGATAACTTGTCCTGACTCCTCTGTTATAGTCTGATGTCTTACTTTTTTCTTTTAAATTTCATTACCCAGTAATGAGTAATAAGTGTGGTGCCCTTAATATTTGTGTTGGAGGAGAGTAATGATGAGTAACTTTTTTTAAAATGATTTTTACTTTTTCCATTATAGCTGGTTTACAGTGTTCTGTCAGTTTTCTACTGTACAGCAAAGTTACCCAGTCACAGACACACACATATATATTCTTTTTCTCACATTATCCTCCATCATGCTTCATCACAAGTCGCTAGATATAGTTCCCAGTGCTGTACAGCAGGATCTCATTGTTTATCCATTCCAGATGCAATAATTTGCATCTATGAACTCCAGATTCCTTGTCCATCCCCCTCCCCCGCCTTGGCAACCAGAAATCTGTTCTCCACGTTCATGAGTTTCTTTTCTGTGGAAAGGTTCATTTGTGCTGTATATTAGATTCCAGATATAAGTGATGTATATTTGTCTTTTTCTTTCTGAGTTTCTTCATTTAGTGTGAGAGTCTCCAATTCCATCCATGTTGCTGCAAATGGCATTATTTTGTTCCTTTTCATGGCTGAGTAGTATTCCTTTGTGTATGTATACCACATCTTAATCCATTCATCTGTCGACAGACATTTAGGTTTTTTCCATGTCTTGGCTATTGTGAATAGTGCTGCAGTGAACATACAGGTGCACGTGTCTTTTTCAAGGAGAGTTTTGTCCAGATATATGCCCAAGAGTGGGATTGCTGGGTCATATGGTAGTTCTGTATTTAGTTTTCTGAGGTACCTCCATACTGTTTTCCATAGTGATTGTACCAATTTACATTCTCACCAACAGTGTAGGAGGGCTTTTTTCTCCACATCCTTTCAAGCATTTGTTATTTGTGGACTTATTAATGATGGCCATTCTGACAGGTGTGAGGTGGTACCTGATGCTGATGAGTAACTTTGATTTGTTGGTGAGTAACTTTTCATTCATTCATCAAATATTTTGAGTATCTGCTGTGTATCAGGCATTGGGCGTATTGACTCAGGTAGGTAGGCATGGTTCCTTTTCTCAAGGAATGTAAAAATGAGTGATAATGGCCAGGAATTCTCTTGTGGAATGGCTTGGCTGTACACCTGGAGACTTTTTTTTGTAAGGAGGAGTTATTTCTCATCTCAGCCAGTGCGTCCATAGTAAGCCAAACAGCGCGTGGTGTTCTGGCCAACTTGAAGGCTTTGTTCATTTTAACAACAGTGTTTGCACAGATTGGTTTGATTTTGAAGGAAGTTTGTAGAAGATATCACAGTTTCTAATGGGTCATGCTTTTTTGAAGAGTAATGGTCAACTCTAAACTTGTTTCTCCTTTTGCCCTAGGGGCATTTTTCTTGTTCACTCAAGAGGGAGTTGATGTCCTTGTGGATGTTGGCCTTTCGGAGCTCTCTGAGCAGAGGCACATTTAGCAAGCTGGGTTTTTTCTTTAGCTGACAGTTTAATTAGTGCCATCCAGCCTCAGTACCAGTATCATCCTAGTAAAACCCTTGGCCACTCCATCTCCCACACGTTCCCTGGCTTCCCTTTCTTTAAGAGGGGATATTCGTTTTGTATTTGTGGTAGAATTGCATGAGTAAACAAACAGAAAGGTAGAGTGGAATGTAGAAGACACTCTAAAAATGGTTTTATTTTACAATTCTCCAGGTAATTGTTAGCAACCACCTGGGGCAGAATTTTTTTTCTGGTGCCAACTAAGGCCTAACCCTACCCCCCCAAGCCCTATAATCAAAGAGCATAGCTTTATAGTTAAGTGTGGCTTTGAATCTGATTCCTGATCCAGCCACCAAGTGAAGCAAAAGGTTCTGTTTATGTGATTAGCTTTCCAGAGGATGTGCACTGATAACATTTTGCCCTTGTACTTGGCGTTAGCCTTTTTACGCGAAGGTGTGGCAAACCCAGCCCACATACGTGTGACAGTTGCTTTATGAAATTTGACATAAGTGTTTAACGTTATTCCTGTCATAGATTGTCCAGCTTTCTGTGTAATTCAGATATGGCTGAGAAGGATTTGACCAGATAGTGGTGGGTGGGCTTTGTAGGCAGGGTTTTCGGGAGAAGTCAGGAGTCCTCCTGAGTAAGCCCAAAACAGTGTTTCCCTTTGATACTGATGTCCTCCTCTGAAGAAGCCTCAAGCTCCAGGAATTAACTCCCCCTCCCCACGGTGCAACGACTGCTTTCTGCCCACTCCTCTCTCCCTCATGAGGTGGCCATTGGACTTCAGGCGTCCATTCCTCTCTTACCAGATGTGTATCTGTTAACGTGCTTCTCTGCAGTTTGCTGCAATGTGTTGATCTCTTCAGTTATTTGCTCTCGCATCTTCCTTCTATTTGCTGCTCTTTCCTTCCCACATATGGCATTAAACACAGAAAAAATGGTTTGAATTGATGTTTTAGAACTTCTTAATGGTGGTAGTGGTCAGTGTGATTTGTGAATCAAAGGTAAAAGTGATGCGGTGGGTGAAATCCGAACAGGCTTTTTTAGCGTCTCTGACTAGTTTCAATTTTAGCACTCCGGGCTGTGATTGCAAAAACAAATTTAAGAATAGCTACTTGCAGAATGTCTCCGTGGGGGTGGAAGAGAGCTTGAGAGTTGCTCCCAGTGGTGACATGCAGCACTGGCCTTGTTCCTTTTCCCAAAGATGCAGTTCTTAGTCCAGGGATTTCAAACCTCCCTGGGGGCTGTTCTGGTGATGTCATCACTACCTTGGGGATTGATCTGACTGATCATCTCCTCCGTGTCTTGGTTGCCTAGGGCTGCTTGCGTCAGCACGGAGCACATCTGGGGTAGCACATCTGGGGAAGTGTGTTGGGGAAGACCTGCCACCTGGCTTGGCTCTCAGGTGGGTTTGTTTGTGTGCTACACCTGGAGGAGCTTCTCTGGTCTCCATACAGTCTCAGGTATAGAAGCTTGCTTGCTTCTGGCTTTCTGCGGTTACCCGGCTCAGTTAGGGAATCCTTTAAAAATCACATCGTTAATAGTTACGTCATTGGTTTCCAAGCTTTGTATACAGTTCTAATTTAAAAAAAAAATTTCTGTTTGAGTTGTTTGAAAGTAAATAACAAAACTTCTGTGAATTAACCTTTAAAAAACTCAGTTGTAACAGTGTATACATTATGAAAAATAGTGCTTCCTATGTTTGGCATTTAGTCAGTCTGCCAGCAATGCTGTGTGTACTTACAGGTTTGGGGGCCCCAGAAATAACTGATCACTGGGGCAGCCCACAGGTGAGAACCACGCTGGAGTCCTCTGATCTGTGCCATTCAGTTGTTAAAGAGCATTGATGTTTTGTAAAAACCTTCCTACATAGTGCTTGTCTTTGAATGTTTTTATGTTTGTGTAGTGCTTACAGTTTACAAAGGATTTCGGTTGGTGCACACAGCAGCCCTGCAGGCTCAGAGAGTGGCCATTTCTGTATTTCTGCCTGAGGGAGCTGAGCCTGTGCTCAGGTGGCTCAGCTGCTAGAGCCTGACCTGGGTCTGCACAGACACAGCTCACACTCATTCTGATGCACCAGCCTGCCTTTTTGATTATTTGTGTTTGCTGTAAAGCCCTCAACATTTACTTTTAACAATGTGTTTGTTCATTTAACTATCATTCATTTAAAATATTTCTCTTTTACCGATTATTAAGTTTTTAAAATTTTTTAAAAATTTTATTTTTATGGCTGTACCCATAGCGTATGGAAGTTCCTGAGCCAGGGATTGAATCTGAGCCACAGTTGTGACCTGCGCCACAGCTGTGACCTGCACCACAGCTGAAGCAATGCCAGATCCTTTAACGCCAGGCCGGGGATAGAACCCATACCTCTGCAGCAACATGAGCTGCTGCAGTCAGGTTCTTAACCCACTGCCATAATGGGAACTGCTTTTGCTGCTTATTCAACAAGTCATTTGTTTAAAAAAAAAATCTAAGAAAATACATAAGTAAAAAAAGAAGAATTCAATTCACTTACCCAGAGGAAACCAAAAGTGTTAATTGGTTATCTTATTTAAAAAAAAAAAATTTTTTTTTTTAATGGCCACACATGCAGCATATGGAAGTGTGGCCAGGGACTGAATCTGAAATGCAGCTGCCACTACACTAGATCCTTCAAACCAATCTGCAAGGCTGGGGATCAAACCTGTGCCTCTGTATCAACCTGAGCCTGAAGTGCTGCAGTCAGGTTTATAATCCACTGTACCACAGCGGGAGCTCCTGGTTATTTTATTTTTATAAGTGTATATCTTTTTTTTTTTTGGTTGCACCCACATCATTTGAAAGTTCCTGGGCCAGGGATCGAACCTACATCCCAGCAGTGACCCACATTGCTGCAGTGACCCACATTGCTGCAGTGACAAAGCTGGATCCTTAACCTGCTGTACCACAAGAGAATTCCTTCCTCCTGCTGGTTTTTAACACCATAGTTCAATTTTATCTGATTTGGACTTAGTATAAATGCCATCATACACTATACACTCTTGTGTCTGTTTCTTTGATTCAGTGTTGCCTGTGAGATTTTGTGTGGGGTGCAGTTGTAACTTCCTTTTCATTGCTTATGAGTATTTCCTTATGTGGTATACCATAGGTGTTTATTAATTCATTGATGGACATTTGGGTAACTTGTAGTTTGTGGTTGTTAAAGATAATGCTGTGGGCAGAGTTCCCTGGTGGCCTAGCAGGTTAAGAACTCAGTGTTGTCACTGCTGTGGCATAGATTCAGTTCCTGCCCCAGAAACTTCCACAGGTTGTCAGTGTGGCCAAAAAAAAATGCTATGTGAATATTCCTGGGTCTGTCTTTTTTTTTTTGCTATGCCCATGGCATATGAAAGTTCCGAGGCCAGGGATCCAGCCTGAGCTGCTACAGTGACAATGCCAGATCCTTAACCTACTGTGCCACAAGAGAGTCCCTTTTTAAAAAAACGTGTATGAGTTCCTGTTGTGGCTCAGCAGGTTAAGATTCCGACTAATATCCATTAGGATGTAGTCTCGGTTCCTGGCTCTGCTCAGCGGGTTAAGGATCTGACATTGCTGTGAGCTGTGGTGAGAGTCGCAGATGAGGCTCAGATCTGTTGTTTCTTTGGCTATGGTGTAGGCCGGCATCTGAAGCTCCAAGTTGACGCCAAGCCTGCGAACTTGCATATGCCACACGTGTGGCCCTAAAAAGAAAGAAAGAAAGAAAAGACAGGGAAAAAAAAAGTGTTTGTTTTGGTTGGCTGGCATATGGAAGTTCTGGGGTCAAGAACTGAACCAGAGCCATAGAGTAGGCCACTGTGGAAGTCCTTGTGAGTCTGTGTTCTGATCAATATGTGCCCACGTTTTCATTGTGTTCCTACTGAGGAGTGGGAAGGCTGGGTTTTAGAGTATGTATCTGTACACTGCTAGAGCTGCTGTAATGAATACCACAGATTGGGTGGCTGAAATGACTGAAATTTATTTTCTCGTAATTCTGGAACCTAGAAGTCTGAGATAGAAGTGTTGGCAGGGTTGGTTTCTTTAGATACCTCTCTCTCTCGTTGGCTTGTAGGTGGCCATCTTCCTGTGTCCTCATGGTCCTTCCTCTGTAGGGGTCTGTGTCTTCATCTCCTCTTAAAAGGACATCAGTCAGATTAATTAGCCACTCCCTCCCATGACCCTGTTTAACCTTAATCACCCCTTTAAAGGTCCCATCTCCAAATATAGTCATATTTTGAGTTATGGGGTTAGGGCCTCAGCATGATTGGACGGGGCAATTCAGGCCATAATGTTATCTGCAACACTTTGATAGACACTGCCAGTTTTCCATGGTGGTACCAGTTTACAGTCCTAGCAGCCGAATGTGAAGGTTCCAAATATTCCTCATCTTTGCTCACACTTGTCTTTTTTGTTTTGCCCTCTGGTACTAGCATAGTGCCCCATTCCAGTGCCAGCACAGGCAGTTCTTGAGACTGCCTCCTATAAATTCTTCTTAGATCCGTTGGGCTTAGTAAAGCAGAGTGGAGTTCCCATTATGGCTTTGTGGGTTAAAAACCTGATCAATGTCAGTGAGGATTTGGGTTCAATCCCTGGCCTTGCTCAATGGGTTAAGGCTCCAGCGTTGCCAAGAGCTGCAGCTTAGGTCACGGGTGCAACTTGGATCTGCATTGCTGTGGTGTAGGCCTGCAGCTGCAGCTCCAGTTCATCCCCTAGCCTGGGAACTTTCATATGCCTTAGGTGTGGCCCTGAGAAAAAAGAAAACAAAAGGGAAAGCAGTCTTTATTCTAGTGAGTAGTTGCCCTTAAGGGTTAGGTTTGTTCTTGCTTTCCTTTTTTTTTTTTTTTTGGTCTTTTCTAGGGCTGCACCTGAGATTAGGGGTCCAATTGGAGATGTAGCTGCCCGCCTGTGCCACAGCCACAGCAACACTGGATCCGAGCTGCTTTTGTGTGTGTTGCCACAGCTCATGGCAATGCCGGATCCTTAACCCACTGAGCGAGGCCAGGGATCGAATCTGCAACCTCATGGTTCCTAGTCAGATTCATTAACCACTGAACCATGATGGGAATTCCTCTTTCTTTCTTTCTGTTATTTGTTTTTGTTTTTTTTTTTTTTTTTTGGCCACCTTGTGGCATATGGAGTTCCCAGGCCAGGGAATCAGATCCAGGCCACAGTTGCAACCTACACCACACCTGCTGCAACACTGAATCCTTTAACTTATTGTGCCTGGCCAGGGATTGAAACTGCAGAGACACTGCCAGTCCTGTTGCGCCACAGCAGGAACTCCTAGTTTTTGCATTTATAGTCTAGACTTATTCTGGTGGTGGAATTGGCTTAAATGTGTCATATGTGGGGTATAAATCTAGCTCTGTAAACAGTGCTTTCATTGAAATTCTTTGGTCTGGCACTTGAATCCTTAAAATACTGGATTTCCTCATACACATGCTAGAAATAGGTCTGTTCTGCCTGACCACTTAGATAGTAGTTGGTGACTGACCAGCAGCTTTTTGGCCTAGTGGTCTGAAACTGTGTACACGGTGTTGACCTTGGTATGACTGGAATGATGTTACACGACTTTGCCCCTCCTCTACTCCAGTCTCCTTGAGGGCAGGGATGAATCATTGTCCTAGGATGGATCTTGAAATACTACTCAGTAAACTTAAAAATATTTTTACAGTTCTAGCATTGCACAGCAAGTTACGCTTCTGGGCCAGCGATTAAATGGGTAGTTTTCCTGAATGATAAATTTCCTGAATGATAAATTATATGTTCATTTGACACATTTTTATTGTCTACTATAGAAAGACACTGCTGACAGCTGTGAGGAGTATCAAAGAGCACTGGAGGTTTAGGGATAATTATAAAAAGAAGGCAGATGAGAGTCATAAGAATAGCTTCAAGAGGAGTTCCCATCATCGTTCAGTGGTTAACAAACCCAACCAGCAACCATGAGGATGCGGGTTCAATCCCTGGCCTCTTTCAGTGGGTTAAGGATGTGGTGTTGCCGTGAGCTGTGGTGTAGGCCTGTGGCTACAGCTCTCATTGGACCCCTAGCCTGGGAACCTCCATATATGCCGAGGACATAAGACAAAAAGACAAAAAAAAAAAAAAACCCTTAAAGAAAATGCAAAGTATTTAGTGATGGAGTTATTAGTGGGTGTTGAGGGGAGACTTGTGGAAGCCTTAATAGTTGGAGGGAATGACATAGGCAGATGATGGAGGTGGAGAGACTGTAGGTAGATGGGATGTGTAGGTAGTTTGGGAGTGGCTGTATGTATGGGGGCCAGATTGAAGTGAGATACCGGGAGGCGCCTGGGGCCAAGTTGAAGGGTTGATGTTTAATCAAGAGGTACTTCACTAGATGGTGCTAGATTAAGGCATAATCCTTTCACTTGAGCCTGACAACCCTATTAAGACTATGGTATCCTAGTTATAGATGAAGAATGACTTGGATATGATAATTTACATAAATAAACTGTAAGAGATTAGTGGGGCTAAGACTGAAATATCGATGGTATGCTTAAACCTTCAAAGAGGTACTTCCTCAGAAATGCCTTCAACACAGGTTAAAATTAAGAGCTGGTTTGGGCGATGGGATGGAGAAAGTTTTTCTTTAGCCAGCCAGCCCATGTGGGCTTCTTCTTTCCGGTTTATGGGCAATGTTTTATTGGATAAATGCCTGAGATAATTTAGCGTTAGAATCAAAGGTTTTGACTATTGAAAATAGTTATGTGAAAAACTGATTTACTCGCTATATGTTTTCTAGTCTGTCTTATCTCCCTTAAAAAAAAAAAAAAAGACACTGTCATCCTGATCTCTTAATAGTCTCAGCTGTTGGTTTGGTACCTGTATTTAAAACTCTTGACTACACACCATCAGCAAACTATTAGTCTGGCATTTCTGACTACTACCAATCAGCCTTATGAGTCTGCTGCCATCAAGAAAACTGTTTATTGTTTAAAACACTTGAGAACAGGGAGTTCCCATTGTGGCTCACCAGTAGCAAACTGGACTAGTATCCATGAGGATGCAGGTTTGACCCCTGGCCTCGCTCAGTGGGTTAAGGATCTGACATTACTGTGAGCTGTGGTATCGGTGAAAGTAGCCTTAGTTTTTTCCCCTCCCCACACATGAATGTGATGCCTTGAAGAATATATATATATACACACACGTACAGAAATATATATACATACACACACAATCTCTTATCTATGAATATATATTATATATGTTATATGTTTATATAGAAAGTAAAGTATATAAAGTAAAATGTGTACATGTATGTATATATAAACAATCTCTTTACATTTTGTAGCTCTTAATGGTTATCTTGGGTTTTTTTTCTTTTCTTTCTTTCTTTTTTGTCTTTTAGGGCCACAGCCGGAGCATATGGAGGTTCCCAGGCTAGGGGTCGAATCATATCTGTAGCCGCTGGCCTACACCACAGCTCACGGCAATGCCAGATCCTTAACCCATTGAGCAAGGCCAGGGATTGAACTTGCGTCCTCATAGATACTAGTCAGATTCGTTTCTGCTGAACCATGACAGGAACTCTTATTTTTTTTTTTAGTGACTTTTATTTTTTCCATTATAGCTGATTTACAGTGTTCTGTCAGTTTTCTACTGTACAGCAAAGTGACCCACTCACACACACGTATATATATACATTTTTTTCTCACATTATCCTCCATCATGCTCTATCATAAGTGACTAGATATAGTTCCCAGTGCTATACAGTAGGATCTCATTGTTTATCCATTCCAAATGCAGTAGTTTGCATCTGTTAACCCCAGATTCCTAGTCCATCCCTCTCCTTCCCTCTCTCCCTTGGCAACCACAAGTCTGTTCTCCAAGTTCATGAGTTTCTTTTCTGTGGAAAGGTTCATTTGTGCCGTATATTAGATTCTAGTATAAGTGAGATGGTATTTGTCTTTCTGACTTACTTCACTTAGTATGAGAAGCTCTAGTTCTGTCTGTGTTGCTGCAAATGGCATTATTTTGTTCTTTTTATGGCTGACTAGTATTCCATTGTGTGTATATGCTACATCTTTTTTTTTTTTTTGGTCTTTTTAGGGCCATACCTGCAGCATACGGAAGTTCCCAGGCTAGGGGTTGAATCGGAGCTATAACCGCTCACTGGCCTATACCACAGCAACGTCAGATCCGAGCCGTGTCTTCTACCTACACCACAGCTCACAGCAACACTGGATACTTAACCCATTGAGCGAGGCCAGGGATCAAACCTGCGTCCTCACGGATGCTAGTCAGATTCATTTCTGCTGAGCCGCGACGGTAACTCCCAGCATCTCCTTAATCCATTCATCCGTTGATGGACATTTAGGTTGTTTCCATGTCTTGGCTATCTTGAATAGTGCTGCAGTGAACATACAGATGCATATGGCTTTTTCAGGGGAAGTTTTTCTCCTTTGTTCCTTTATTTTTTTTGGTTGGATGATTTCCATTTGTTTTATGCTCGTGTACTTTTCTTTTTTAGTTTTTGTGAATGTAATGTTTGGTTTTGATTTGTGGTTGCCATGTTTTTTAAGTATGTTAACAACTTTCTATGTATCTCCTTGCTTTAGCCTGATAGTCATATAGGCTGAAACACATTATTAAAAAAAAAGTCCAGATTTTCTTACTTTCCTTCCCCACATTCTGTGATTTTTTTCTTTCTTTCTTTCTTTTTTTGTCTTTTTGCCTTATCTAGGGCCGCACCTGCAGCATATGGAGGTTCCCAGGCTAGGGATCTAACAAGAACTGTAGCTGCCGGCCTTCGCCACAGCCACAGCAACGCAGGATCTGAGCTGCATCTGCAGCCTACACCACAGCTCACAGCAACGCCGGATCCTTAACCCACTGAGCAAGGCCAGGGATTGAACCCGCAACCTCATGGTACCTAGTCAGATTCGTTAACCCCTGAGCCATAATGGGAACTCCTTGAAGTCCTTTTTTAACATCTTCGTGTTTGTCCTTTTGCTATTCCTTGTGTTGTCATCACTTTTACAGCAGATTTTCTTTTACTTTTTAGATCTGTATACTGGCTTAAGTGATTGCTTTCCAGTTGTGATTTCCTCCATCCTATTTCTTCTTAATTCTTTTTTATTTAGAGAAGCCCTTTCAGTATTTCTTTTAGAATGGGTTTAGTATTGCTGTGCTCTTTTAGCTTTTGTTTGTTGGAGAAATTCTTTATTTCTCCTTCTATTTTAAATGGTATTCTTGCTGGGTAGAGGTTTTTTTCATTTTTTAATTGACATGTAGTTTACAGTGTTGTGTTATGGTTCGGGAATGGTTACCTTGTTTATGGTTCACCTCTAAGTTCAAACTAAGCAGCCTGTGAGTTGTTGATATCTTTTTTTTTCAGAGGAAAAGAGCAGCCTGGAAGAACATACTTAGTATCAGGGAAGTCCTACACTCACTCCATGTTCCAAGTTGGCAAATGTGTCTTTAAGCCTGAGAGAGGTGAGAAGAATAGCATCTTCTGTGGAGGAACCAGAGAACTCTTATTTAAGTGTTTCCCACCCCCCACCCCCCAAAGGGGGGATGCTGGGAGTTCCTGTTGTGGCACAGCGAGAACAAATCCGACTAGTATCCATGAGGATGCAGGTTTGATCCCTGGCCTTGCTCAGTGAGTCGGGGATCTGGATTTGCTGTGGCTGTGGCGTAGGCCAGCAGCTACAGCTCCAATTCAACCTCTAGCCTGGAAGCTTCCTTATGCTGTGGGTGCGGCCCTATAAAGCAAACTAAAAATAAAAGAGGGATGCTTTGAGAGTTCCCTGATGGCTCAGCAGGTTAAGGATCCAGTGTTGTCACTGCATCGGCTTAGGTTGCTGTTGTGGCATGGGTTCGCTCCCTGGCCCTGGAACTTCCACATTCTGCAAATGTGGCCAAAAAAAAATAGAGAGAGAGAGAAATGCTTTGACTATTCTCTTTCTTTTCCAGGTAGTGAGTTTTCAAGCAGCATCAGACTGAATTGGCTATTATTCTATAGTAACAAATAACCTCAAAAAGGCCAAAAACAACAGAGGTTTAATTTCTGCTCGAGCAGCATTGATTCTTCCCAGGGGCTCTGCATCATTCTTAACTCTAGCTGAAGCAGCAGCCACAATCTGGGATATTGGTGGCTCTCTTGGCAAAGTAAAGGAGAATTATTGGAGGGTCTTGCTCTGCCGTTAATGTTCCAGCCCATAAATGACACGTCACTTCTGCTCACAGCTCACTGGCTAGAGTGAGTCACACTACACAAGCGATCAGCAGGCATTTGACTGGAAATATCTGGGTCGTGGTCCTAGTTTTACACTGGCTGGCTTCAGTAGGTCATAGCCATTGGGGGAAGGAATGCCTCCTTTTTAGATTCTGGTTCCAGTCAGCTGGTAATTTAAATGCTATAAAGGATACCAAGTAGCCCATGGTGTTCACTTACAAACCACCTTCCTATCCTAAGAAATCTTATGTGTGTCGGAGTTCCCATCGTGGCGCAGTGGAAACGAATCCGACTAAGAACCATGATGTTGTGGGTTCGATCCCTGGCATTGCTCAGTGGGTTAAGGATCCAGCGTTGCCGTGAGTTGTGGTGTAGGATCCCACTTTGCTGTGGCCAATTCCTAGCCTGGAAACCTCCATATGCCACCAGTGCGGCCCTAAAAGACAAAAAAACCAAAAAAAAAAAAAAAAGAAATCTTATGTATGGACCTGTCCTTGTGCCTTGCAGTATCCTTCACATGAGGTGGGTGTGGAAGGAATGTTTGCCCAGTCCTCCCTTGCCCTCATTTCCAGCACCCCACCCGCCCTTCTTAAAGTCTCCCGAATGGTCCTAAAGTTGTCCTTAGTCCTGCTCCTGCCTGGCCACAGAACCCTGTGTTTCCACTGCCCTTTGTGGGGCCCTGCACAGACCGTCTCCAGCTTGTCTCCCTGGCTTTGTGTGTTGGCTGCAGAGTCCACGTTGCCCTGACCTGCTTTACCAGCTTTTTCCTGACCACACTTGATCCCCTGCTTCCTTAGTCTGTCTGCATCCTGCCAGACTGGGTACCACTAGCTTCTTTTCTCAAGCTCTTCCTGGCCATTTGGGCTTGTCATATTCTCACCTTTCACTGAATCCCTGCCACCCGTGTATTATATAGTGACTTAAACATGTTCTGTAGATGTTTTACTTGCTTAAGGAGAGGGTCTTAGGATAGATCCTAGATTAAAACATGTGTTTGCCTCTAAAATGTAACCATTTTGAAAGAAGAACTAAAAATACATGCCTCAAGTGGCTTTTGATAGATGCATACACACACACTTGTGTTTGGTTCCCTGGCTGAGAAAAGAAATACCTGTAAATTCTCCACGTTGTTTGAAATCAGTAGGCCAGATCCTGTGGGACTGTGGCAGCTCCATAAGCAGGGCCACAGGAGGGTTCTCAAGGGAGTTCTTCAGCTTCAGTTTCTGCTTCTGAAAAATGAGAGTACAGGGAGTTTCTGTTGTTGCTCAGTGGTAACAAACCTGAATAGTATCCGTGAGGATGTGGGTTTGATCCCTGATCCCACTCAGTGGGTTAGGATCCAGCTTTGCCATGAGCTGTGGTGTAGGTCGTAGACGCAGCTTGGATCTGGCGTTGCTGTGGTTGTGGTGTAGGCCAGCAGCTGCAGCTACAATTTGGCCCATAGCCTGAGAACTTTCAGCCCTTTAAAAAAAAAAAAAAATGGTGAGAGTACAGTAACCCCCCTTAAGCCTAGATTAACATCTGCAGTTTCAGTTACCAGTGGTCAACCATGGTCCAAAAATACTAAATGGAAAATCCAGAAGTAAACAGTTGGTAATTTTTGAATTGCATGCTCTTCTGAGTAGTGTGATGAAATCTCCGGCTGTCCTTCCTGCTCCTTCTGCCTGGGATCCCCGGTCTTCCAGTCCACATGCTCTGCTCTATACGTCAGGCATCAACCTTGTTGTGGCCCCGGGATCCTGGGTCATCTGAAGCAGATGTCCTCCATCTGACGTGTCATCAGGTCAGTGGTAGCCTAACTGTCACAACGTCTAGTCCCTCCTCCTTACTTCCTCGCATCATGTAGGCATTTCATCATCTTGCATCACAGGAAGAGGAAGGATGAGAACAGCACAGTCAGGTGTTTTGAGAGAGAGTTAAACTTTATAGTACGTATAGGGTTCCGTACTGTCTGTGGCTTCAGGCATCCACTGGGGTCTTGGAACCAATCTCCCAAGGATAAGGGCCACCACTTGTGGGTTAACTGACCGCAAGATCCGTCCTGTTTTAACTTGCTTTGGCTATTGGTTGTTTGGTAGTGGCTTTAGCAATATCCTAACTGGTAAGATGACCCCATCAAAACCTAAAGGACCCTTCAGCCATTGGAAAAGCTGTCCCCTGTGTGGAGTCCTGCTCATTCACTTCTTTCTAAGGGGCAAAGGTGACCTCAGTGCTAAATGCTTAGCTTTTTCCTAGAATGAACTTGTTTCTGAACTACAGAAGCAATGTAGAAGTCTTCAAATGAAGAATTCTCTACCATCCTTCCATGTAATTTGGTGACTATACTTCCAGACTTACATGTTTATAGTTAAAGGGGATCATACAGTACACATTTCTGTAGCTGGCTTTTAAAAATTTACGTGTGTGTACTAGACACCTGTGCTTGTCAGTACATTGTTTACAATGGCTGCATAATACTGCTGCCAGAGTTTTACTGACCTCTGCATGAGCATTTCAGTTACTTCCAACTTTTTAACAAAATTATTTAATGTTTATCTTTGTCTACTTCTGATTGTCTATTTACTTAAGATACAGTGGTTATACATATTTAGACGTTTGGTATTCATTATTACATTGCCTCCAAGAAGATTGTGCACTTGATATTTGTCACTTGGGAATTCTCTTTATATAATTAATTGCCAAATGTTAGTTTTCTTTGTGGGGAAATTTTAAGTGGTGCCTCATTATTTAACATTTCCATTTCCTTGTTAAATGGATTCGACTTTTTAAAGGATTAACCATTTGTTTTTCTTTTGTGAATGGGCTTTTATTCTCTAAAGCCCAGGTGAGGGTTGTTTTTTATAATTTTTATTTTTTCCATTATAGTTGATTTTTTTTTTTAATGTATAGCAAGAATGTTTTGGAATTCCTGTTGTGGCTCAGGGGCTTATGAACTCGACTAGTGTCCGTGAGGATGCATGTTCAACGTCTGGCCTCGTTCAGTGGGTTAAGGATCCAGCGTTGCTGTGAGCTGTGGTGTAGGTCACAGATGCGGCTTGGATCCTCCATTGCTGTGACCGTGGTGTAGGCCGGTAGTTGCAGCTCTGATTCAACCCCTAGTCTGGAAACTGCCATATGCTCTGGGTATGGGTCAAAAAAGCAAAAGCAAGAAAAAAGAATATTTCTTATATAGTGATACTCTTTTTTTTTTTTTTTTTTTGGTCCTTTTAGGGCCTCACCCACAGAGTATGGAGGTTCCCAGGCATTTCATATTTTGTCATCCTTGTTTGTTTCTTGCGGTATTTGTACGTACAGTTACTTCTTAATCTGCTCTCTAGATGGGTTTTTATTCTTAACTGCTCTTGTCTAACTTTGACAAATGAGATTTCTTTGTCATACCTCCAGAGAGTTATTCATAGCAGATTCCATAGGCATGGGCCAGGCTTGGCGTGCATTAAAAATGTTTCTTCTTGGAGTTCCTGTCATGGGCCACCTGGTTAAGAACCTGACTAGTATCCATGAGGATGTGCATTCGATCCCTGTTCTCGCTCATTGGGTTAAGTATCTCTGTTGCTGTGAGCTGTGGAATAGGTCACAGACACAGGTCAGATCTGGTGTAGCTGTGGCTGTGGCTGTGGCATAGGCCGGTGGCTGCAGCTCTAATTGGACCCCTAGTCTGGGAACTTCCATATGCTGCAGGTGTGGCCCTAAAAAAAAAAATTCTTATTTATTAATTGTAACAGATAAAGAAAGGGCACATTAATTTTCACAGATGAAGACTAGACTATTGGGCCAGTCTTTATTTTCAGGGCTTTTGAGGAAATGCTAGTGTCTGAACTGGCAAAAACAATTATCTTTTCAACAGGAAACAGTACACTGGGTCAGCCAATCTTTCCTTTTTTCCTCTTGCTTGTTATCCTCTAAAGGTGTAGCTAGTCATTTCCGCATGTTGTTATATGACCTGGCCACATGTGACTGTCCAGCCGCTGCTGCCAAATGGCATGGCAGTCTTCTGTGTTGTTGAGTCCCCACCATCTGCTGTGAAGGGTGCAGCCCTGTGGCCTGAGAGGTGAGGTGAGGCTGTGTTGGAAAGATTCCTGTGGGGGTGGGGGGGGGGGAGAGGGGAGTAGCGGCCCCGTAAGGAGGAGCTGGTGTTGGCCAGTCCTGTTCAGTACCCCCTCCCTGGGCAGACGGTGTGCACATTAACTAAAAACTTCACTGGTGGCTGTGCGCAGGCCAAAATCAGAATGCACGTCAGAGTGTTGCGGTGGGTGGCATGGAGTCAGACATGCGAGCTCTCTGAGGTTGCGTTGTGCTGAGGGCTCGGCAGGGAGATGCCAGAGGAGTAAGGTTGTTCCTGTCCTTGTGGCTGAGTGACACGTGAGCTGTGGAGGAAAGGGACACTGGCTTATGAAGAAAGGTTTGCTAGTAGGCTTCTGGACAGGTTTTCACTTTCTTGTGACTGGGTAACAAAAGGCTTGATCAATCCAGGAGGAAACCTTGAAAATAAGTCTCTTGTCCCATCCCGTCCCCCCATCCCTCCTACCTAGAGATGTTAGTGAACCCTCTACTTGCTTGGTGTTAACTTACAAAAATGACATTTCTTAGGATTCAACCTAATAATCACAATAGGGGCATAGTTCTGTATCCTTCTTTAAAAAAAAAAACTAAATTTTGGAATGTTCATTAATAATATGCATACATTGGCTTGGTTTGTATTTATGTTTTGAATGTGCATTTTGCAATAGGGCAGAGTTTTTCCCTTCTTGAGCTTTTGGCTGAGAGAGACGCATCTGGAGAAGAGAGTGGGCCTCTGACCTTAAAAATTTGTCAGTGTAGTGGAACCTGGATGCGGGCTGTCCCCATCTCAGCATGATTCATTTGTGATGGTGGTTGGCTTTGGAATTGAAGTGAGAGGTGGGACTGAGCACAGTGAGGGAGCTGGCGTGGGGAGCAGCGCTGCCCATGTAGTTTCAGGTGTGGTGGGCTTTGCGTTTTTCGGATACGTTGTTACTCGAGAGCCTAGGTAAGAAGTACGGTGATGTTGGCTACAATTGTTTTGTGGTATTTCATTTTCACATTAACCACATTTTGTCAGGATAGTCTATCCATATTTACATATTTAAAAGGAAATGAGAAAATACCAGGGAGATTTTATTCTGCTTGAGAGGATTTACAACTGAAATAGCTCAGTGTGATGTGTCCAGGCTTGGTCCTAGATGATGACTGTGGCCCTAAAGGCAGGGAAGCCTGTTTGACAAGCTTTGCATAGATGGGGTGGTGGGCGTGGCCAAGCATGGCAAAGCCCTGAGAGAGGAGGCAGGGCGGACAGAACCCAGGGAGAAGGAGGAACCAGAGTTGCTTGGGTGTTGCCAGTATGGTGTGGCATGTCCCCTGGTGTGCATCAGCTTCCGGTGATGGGGATATTCTCAACTTCCCCTGTTGCTGCCCTTGAGAGACTTTGTCACACTCATGGCCCCTGATGGGTTGTTAATGGAGGAAGAACTTCTTTGGTGGAAATTGTTAAACTGTTGGAACAGGAATAACTCAAAATATTGTAGCACCTGCTTACCCTATAGATACACATTAATGGGCCTCAAAAAAGTCATGTTTCAGGAGTTCCCATTGTGGTCCAGTATCCATGAGGATGTGCGTTCGATCCCTGGCCCTTGCTCAGTGGGTTAAGGATCCTGTTTTGCCGTGAGCTGTGGTGTAGGTCACAGATGCGGCTGGGATCTGGCGTGGCTGTGACTGTGGCATAGGCCCGAAGCTGCAGTTCTGATTCAACTCTTATCCTGGGAACTTCCATATGCCACAGGTGTGGCCCTTTAAAAAAAAAAAGGCATGTTTCAGAGGTTTCTGGAGAGCTCAGTACTTCCCCTGCATAGAGCATTTTTGGTAGCTTTCTTATGTGTGCTTCCAGAAAGATGCTTCTATTAAGGCAAAGTAAGCTGAATAGTTGAGCAAATATTCAAATTTCAAATGTGTGCTGGGCAGAGTTGAATTGTTAATTCCAGCTGCAGCCTTGCAACATGGGAAGTTGTCTCCAGAATACTCTCACAGTAGATTCTTTGCCATGCTACTTGTCAGCTACCTCTTTTTTTTTTTTTTTCTTTTTGTCTTTTGTGGTTTTAGGGACACACCTGCGGCATGTGGAGGTTCCCAGGCTAGGGGTCTAATCAAAGCTACAGCTGCCTGTGCCAGAGCCACAGCAACGCGGGATCCGAGCCGCTTCTGCAACTTACACCACAGCTCACGGCAATGCCGGATCCCCAACCCACTAAGCGAGGCCAGGGATTGAATCCGCAACCTCATGGTTCCTAGTTGGATTCGTTTCTGCTGTGCCATAAAGAGAACCCCTTGAGCTACCTCTTAATACTACCTTCCACTTCTAGTATCTTGAATGGTGCTTAAACCCAGGAGCTACTGGTTTGATGTTTTGGGTCTGTTCTGTCAGATTAGCTGTCTTTGCCTTCTGCCATGTATTCAGTCCTTCCTTGCAGTTAGTTTTCTGTGGTCACAAATCTTCTAAAGAAGAAGTTATGGGAGTTCTCATCCTGGTGCAGCAGTTAACAAATCTGACTAGGAGCCATGAGATTGCGGCTTCGATCCTTGGCCTTGCTCAGTGGGTTAATGATCCGGCATTGTCTTGGGCTGTGGTGTGGGTCGAAGACGCAGCTCGGATCCTGCAGCGTAGGCCGTCGGCTACAGCTCCGATTAGACCCCTAGCCTGGGAACCTCCACATGCCGTGAGTGTGGCCTTAAAACAACAGAAAGGTAAAAAAAAGGAAGTTATGTTTAAGGAAGAGTGACTCATCCTGATCCTTTAGCAAAACTGGACGACAAGTCATACCTTATGTTTAAAGAA
The DNA here is from genome assembly GCA_004024745.2 of Catagonus wagneri. Taxonomy (NCBI): domain Eukaryota; kingdom Metazoa; phylum Chordata; class Mammalia; order Artiodactyla; family Tayassuidae; genus Catagonus; species Catagonus wagneri. Next base: position 1,152,019 of record PVHT021183698.1, on the reverse strand, counting down.
TATTCATGTACCTGGTAGTTTCTGCTGAGAGAATTAGCAGTAAGTCAAAGGCTTGGATGTGTTTGGTCAGGGTCTAAAGATTGGACTGGGTCACTGACACTTAAAAGACTAAAGACCACAGTGACGTTATGCAGAGCAATGGAGTGGGAGTGTTAGGGGCCAGTCCTCTACCAAGTCACCCACTGAGCTGGAAGACGTGATTGGCGTCACCTGTTCTGAATACCAGAACCTGATTAGACGCAGGGCGTGGTGCAGAGTCAGACTACTGTCTTTCCTCAGCCAGCGGTGCACGCACAGGTACACGGTTGTATCTCTTAGCAAGCAGCAGTCAGTAGTCCTTGAGGACTGGGAGAGCCACTTTTCCAGAAGACCACATGTAATACTCAGAATGTCCATTTCTCAGCAACAAAATTTAGGAGTTCCCTGGTGGTTTAGTGGGTTAGGATCCAGCATTGTCACTGCTATGGCTCGGGTTGCTCTCCTGGTGCGGGTTCAATCCCTGGCCAGGGAACTTAGTCATGCCATGAGTTCAGCTAACAGAATGACAGAACATACAAACAAACAGGAGTGTGAAGCCCATTCACAGGACAAAAAGAATTTGACAGAAAGCATCCAGAGGAAGTGTCAACGTTGGGATTACTAGTCAGAGACATTCAAGGCACTGTCTTCAGTGGGCTCAAGAAGACAAAGGAAACCATGGGCAAAGAAGTAAAAGAAATGGAGATACAGTGTCTGAACAAAATAAGAGTATTAAGAAAGAATGATTATAACAAGGAACCAAACCATTCTAGAACAGAAAAGTACAGTATTTATTTAGACACCAGATGTGAGCAGGCAGAAGAGTGAATCAACCAAGTTGAAAGTTGAGACAGTTGAAATTATTCAGTGTGAGGAACAGGAGAAAGGAGTGAAGATGGACACAGCCTGAGTGTAAGTGGATTGGACTCTCCTGTTAGAGCTTGAACTAGTGAGGGCAACCAGAGGCGGCCAGGGTCCCTTCAGTCAAGGACCAGGGCTCACAGAAGGACGGTCCTGTGAGCAGAGGGTCTGTTTGTTGTCAGAATTGACTGCTTCCAGGCCCTGACAGAGGGTGTGTGAGTGGAGATGCAGAGCACCGTGCTTGGGTGGGAGGGCGGGGGGGGGGGTGTTTCCTGGAAATGTCCTATTTCTGTCCTGTGTGTGCCCAACACCCTCAGTTCCTTCTGCACAGATGCTGCTCTCCATTTCTTATGGTCAGATTCATACATCAGGGCCCAGCTAGACTTCTTTAAACAGCTCAGGTGATCAGGCACTGTGCTGTTTGTCTGCCTTTGTCCCTGTGCACAGGTGACTACTTTAGCGCATCCTTGTCTCATTTCCCTGCTGGACTGTGAGCTTACCAAGCAGGGTCTGTGTTGGATTCATCCCGGGAGCCCAGTGGTGCTCAGCTGAGGACCTGGTGCAGACTCCGTGGGAGGAAACCATACATGCAGCGTATCTATGGGAAACAGTGCTCATTGTGAGTGAAGTGCAAAGTGGGGTGGTGGCGAAGTTCTGCAGGGAGCCAGTCACAGAGGGTCCAGAAATCCCAGTAAGAAAGCCAGACTCGCCCTAGAGGGGATGAAGGCTGTGGATGGATTTCAAAGAGAGCAGCACTGGTTGACCATAAATCAGCTTACTTAGGGTAAAAAACAAAACGAAACAAAACAAAAAAAACAAAACTGAGTTGCTAAAGGGGGTACAGCCAGACCCCCACCCTGTCTCAGTTCTCTTCTTGCTTCCCTGGCACTGCTCTTGTGTGAAGAAGCCTTTGACTGGGTCAGATGTGGACTTGGGCAGGGTCACTGCATTGAAAGGCTATGTGCACAGGGCTGTGGGCCTCACACTTCCTAGGAGCCCATGCAGACACTCTGGATGGACACCTGAAACACAAATTCACCACCGAAAGTGAAAATACCATGTCCTTCGGATTCTGAAACTTGCTTTTTATTTATTTATTTTTCTTTCTTTTTTTCTTTCTATTTTGGCCTCCCCGAGGCATATGGAGTTCCCAGGCCAGGGATCAGGTCTGACCCACAGTTTCAGCCTATGCTGCAACTGTGGCAATGCCAGATCCTTTAACCTGCTGTGTGCAGGCCGGGGATTGAACCTGTGTCTTGGTGCTTGCAGAGATACCACTCATCCCATTGCACCATAGTGGGAACTCCAGAACTTGTTTCTTAAGGGGCACCTTTCCAACATCCCCTCCATCCCTCTGGACTGCTGTCTGTCATCATGATTCTCGCCTCTGGACCCCTGGGATATCAGGCTCCCCGAAAACCTCAAGCTGCTGAACAGCCAGGCCTCTGTCTGGCCTCTTAGAGGGATAGCTCCATGCCACTGTAATACAGAGGAGCTGTCACAGTGGAAAGGCCCGATTTGTGCATGGTACTCAGAAAAGCCGGCTGCCCAGGAAGTGACCCCCAAGCCTCCCTGGGGGACACCCCGTCTCCGCTAAACCCCTGCAGGCTGCCTTGTAGGGGTTTGCTATCCTGTCGTGGACTCTTGGTCATCATTAACACAGGCTGCAGGACACCACTTCCTCTAGGCCTCTCTGATGATCCTGGTGGTGGGCGGGGGTGGGGGCATGAGTGCAGCTCAGCCTTTTCCCTTCAGAACCATACGTGGGACTGTTGGGAGTTATTGGGATGGTTCTTCTCAGTCGTCATTCCGTTCAGTTGTTCTGGTGACTCCAAGACCCGCGTCCCCGCACTCCTCAGACCAGGTGGGGTGCACACCCCAGATCCTGTGCTTGGAGGATGCGGGACTGGGGATCCATGGTGCAGCTTTTTGGAGCACCAATTCATGTCAAGATTTGGAAGAACCAAGTACTTGACGGGAACCGCCCCTTCTCCCACACAGAAGAAGAGAGGTGGGGGAGGTGCCCCAGGAAAGACTGTCTAGTCTCTGAAGTTGCACCAGGTGGGGCCCAAGGTCCAGACTTGCAGCCAGGGCAGCCTCTCCTCTTGTCCCCCAAGCGGCTCCACACTGTCCCCTGCTGACCAGGTTGCTGGATATGATGCTTCTGAAGGCCCGGCAGGTGCCGGACACCCTCCTGCTTTGATTTCCGTGCAGGGAACACCCCCCATGTCCACTGGGCCATGTCCCCTTGCCCAGCCTTGCCTGCACACGTGGCGTGGCCTTCCTGCACTGCTCCCACCTGCGGTCGTGGCGTCCAGCCCTGCCTGCCTCCTGCACCGTGGCCAGGCTCCCCAGGCTCAGCATCCTTGTGCTCTGCACTCAGTGCAGGGAGCGCGGCCTGGCCCTCCTTGGCCATCCATCGGGGACCACGCTGGGCTCACTTGTGACGGACGCTTCTTGCTGAGCAGCCTGAAGCACAGATGGTTTCATATAAAGTTGGGGATCTCCCACACCCCCTGTGGTGTGGCCACCAGAGGACCAGGCTGGGCTCCCACCAACAGGTCAAGCAGGTGGAGGGACCCACCCTGAGGGCATCTGGTTTTTATGAGGCTCTCTTGTTGCTGCTGGTGCTGTGGGTGGAGGGGAGGCCTCAGGGCCGCGCTGGAGGGCTGGGCTCGAGGCGGTGGTCCTCCAAACTGGGCGGGGGCCTGGCAGGTCTTTGACCCTCTGTCCTGACTCCTGTTCCTCCTCCGGCTGAGTGCTGCCTGGGGATCAGGGGCTCCTCTGCCCACAAGCCCTGGGCTGAGGCCCGAGCCTGCAGTTACATGCTCATCTCGTCCTCAGAGAGGAGGTTTCCTGGCTCCGGGTCCCCAAATCAGTCCCCTCCTGGTGGCAGAGCTGCAGGGTGAAGACCAGCACACGATGCCCCCCAGGCCTCTGCCTGTCCTGTGGCTGCAGTCCTGTCCATGGTCCATCTGGTATCCTCTAGCCAGTCGCCTTGGAGAATTTTGTGATGTAAAACTGCCCTGCACCACAGTGACTTGCTAACTACGCTAACTGATGATATTAACTAACACTGCTAACTATGCTTACAGACAACACCAAATAGCAGTGCTAACTAATACTAATGATACTAACAGTGCTAAGTTACTATGCTAACACATACTAACTACCATTACTACCATTGCTAACTATGCTTATTACTACCTTGTTTTATTGCAGTTGCTTTATTGAGCTTTAAAAGTAATATACATTTGGAGTTCCCACTGTGACAAAGTGGGTTAAGAATCCAACTGCAGTGGCTTGGGGTGCTGCAGAGGCTCAGGTTCAATCCCTGGCCCCAGGCAGTGCGTTAAAAGGTCCAGCATAGGGCACAGCTGTGGCTCAGATTCAGTCCGTGGCCTGGAACCTCCATATGTCACGGGTTCGGCCATTAAAAAAAACAAACACACTTTTGTACAAATTGAAGGTTTGTGGCAACCCTCTGTTGAGCAAGTCTGTGGGTGCCATTTTTCCAGTAGTGTTTGTTTACTTCAAATCTCTGGGCCACATTTTGGTAATTCTTGAAATATTTCAAACTTTTCACTATTACTATGTTTGTTATGGTGATCTGTGATCAGTGATCCCTGTTAGTGTTGCAGAATGATTACAACTTGAGTGCTCAGGTGATGTTTAGTCTTTCTAGTAATAATTTTTTTTTTCTTTTTGTCTTTTTAGGTCCGAATCTGCAGCATATGGAGGTCCCCAGGCTAGGGGTCAAATCAGAACTGTAGCTGCCAACCTACACCACAGCCACAGCAACACAGGATCTGAGTTGTGTCTGTGACCTACATCACAGCTCGTGACAACACCAGATCCCAACAAATTGGATAGCCTGAATGAAACACAAATTCCTAGAAGTACACAAACTGCCAAAACTAAATAGAAAGTAGAATCATAACTTGTTGTCAAGCTGGGAGATTGAATTTGGTTATTAAAAACCTCTTAACAAAACAAAGCCCTGGACCTAATGGCTTCACTGGTGAATTCTAACAAACATTTAAAGAACTAATACCAATCATTCTCACATTCTTCCCAAAAATCAAGGAAGAGGAGAGCATTTCTTAACTCATTCTATGAGGCCAGCATTGTTGCTGTACTAAAACCAAACACTAAAAAAAAAAAAGCGAAACTACAGATCATTTTCCCTTATGAATAATGATGTAAAATCCTTAACAAAGTACCAGCAGATCAATTTCAGCAGCATAGTAAAAGGATTATATACTATGACCAAATGGAGTTTATTCTTGGAATGCAAGGATGGTTCCACAGCCAAACAGTGGTCATTAATACACCATATTAACAGAATGAAAGGGGAAAAAAAACACATCATCTCAATTAATGCAGAAAAAGCCTTTGACACAATTCAATAATTTTCATGAGGAAAACATTCAAAGCACTGGAAATAGAAGGAAATTACCTCAAATTAATAAAAGCCATATGTGAAAAACTCACAGTGAATGTTACACTCAGTGGTGAAAGACTAATAATTTTGCTTGTAAGATAAGGAACAAAGAAAGGATGCCCACTTTACAACTTCTGTTCAAACCAGCCCTGGATGTTCTAGCCAGAGCATCTCTGCAAGAAAAAGAAAAGACATCCAGATGGGAAAGGAAAGCGTATAAACATTATCTTGTATGTAGAGTACTCTAAAGATTTCATACCAAAGTACTTTACAAAAATTTAAAACCTATTAGAGCTAATAAACAGCTGAGTTTCAGGATAGAAAATGAACACCCAAAAACCAGCTGCATGTCTATGTACTAAAAATGAACATTCCAAAAAGGAAAGAAACAATTCCACGTAAAGTGGTATCAAAAAGAATTTAAAAAAAGAATAAGATAATTAGGAGTAGATTTAACATAGATGAGAAAGACTTGTAAGCTAAACACTGTAAAACATTGCTGAGAGGAATTACAGACGATGTAAGCAAATGAAGAGACAGCTCACATTCATGGATAGAAAACTCTGCCCAAAGCTGTCTACAGATGCAGTGCAGTACTTACCAAAACCCCAATGATGCTTTCTACAGAAGTAGAAAAACCCATTCTAAAATTCATAGAGAAAATCATGGGGCCCTGAATAGTCAAAAAGAATTTTGAAAGCTCAAGGTTGGAGGTCTCCCACGTTGTGATTTTAAAACTTAACTACAAAGCTACAGGAATCAAAACTGTAGTTCTGGCTTAAGGATACACATGTAAACCAGTGGAACAGGATAGAGAGCCCCGAGATTAACCTTCACCACACATGGTGAATTGAATTTCGCAAAGGTGCTAAATACATTCAGTGGTGAAAGGACAGTATCTTCAACAAATGGTAATGTTGCTGAGAAAACGTCTACCCTGAAGAAGAATTTGGACCCTGACCAGTCACCATATACAAAAAATAAATCAAAACTAATCAGTCACCTCAATCCTAAAGACCTAATCTATAGTTAAAACTATAAAACTCTCAGAAGAAAACAGGGAAAAACATGACATTGGGTTTGGCAGTGATTCTGTGCATGTGACACCAAGGACACAGGCAATAACAACAACAAAATATATAAATTGGACTTCATCCAAACTAAAAACTTGTGTTTCCAGGGACAATATCAAGAGAGTAAAAAGATGGAGTTCCCTTGTGGGTCAGTGGGTTAAGGATTGGCATTGTCAGTGGAACAGCTTGCCTTGCTGCTGAGGCAACTTGACCCCTAGCCTGAGAACCTTCATATGCTTTGGGTGTGGCCCTAAAAAAATATAATAATAAAAAATAAAGATGGGTTTAGGACCCAAATAGACATTTCTCCACGGACGATATGCAAATGGCTGATCTACACACAAAAAGTATTTGACACCACTAGTTGTTAGGGAAACTTAAATCAACAGTGACATACTACACATGGACTGTGATGGCTCTTATTTTTAAAAATGCAAAAAATACATGTTAGCGAGGATGTAGAGAAATTGGGACCTTTGCGTATTGCTGGTAGGAATGTAAAATGGTGCTGGAGCTATGTTCCTTAGAAGGTTAAACAGCATTACCTCAGGTCCTGACACTGAGGTATATACCCACAAAGTTTGAAATCAGGATCTCTAACGGATACTCAATACGCCGTTGCTCACGGCAGAATTATTCACGGCGGTCCAAAGGTAGAACTCACCAGCTGATAAGCGGATAAGCAGCTATGGTATATCCACACAGTGATACATTGTTCACCATCTACTAGGGTGAAGTTTTTTTTTTTTTTTTTTTTGTCTTTTTTTGCCTTTACCTAGAGCCGCACCCGCGGCATATGGAGGTTCCCAGGCTAGGGGTCTAACAGGAGCTGTAGCTGCCGGCCTTCGCCACAGCCACAGCAACACGGGATCCAAGCCGTGTCTGCAACCTACACCACAGCTCACAGCAACGCCGGATCCTTAACCCACTGAGCAAGGCCAGGGATCGAACCCGCAACCTCATGGTTCCTAGTTGGATTCGTTAACCACTGAGCCACAAAGGGAACTCCAAGGGTGAAGTTCTCATGTGGACTGCAACGTGGGCGAACCTTGAAAACATGCTAGGTAAGGTAAGCCAGACTGAAAAAAACAAATATTAGACAATCTCATTCTCTTTTTCTTTTTTTTAGGGCTGCATCTACAGCATATGGAAGTTCCCAGGCCAGGGGCTGAATCAGAGCTGCAGCTGCCAGCCACAGCCACAGCAGCTCGGGATCTGCACTGCATCTGCAACCTACGCCACAAATCACTGAAACGCTGGATCCTTGACCCACTGAGTGAGGCCAGGGATCGAACCAGCATCCTCATGGATACTAGTCAGGTTCTTAATCTGCTGAGCCACAACAAGAACTCCTGGACAATCCTACTTAAAAGAGCTATTTAGAAAAGGCAAATTCAGAAGCAGAAAGTGGACTAGAGATTACCATGGGCTGGGGGAGGAAATGAGGAGTTACTGCTTAATCTGCATAGCAGAGTATCTGTTTGCCCTGATGAAAAAGTTCTGGAAATAGATTGTGGTGGTACCACAGTGTGATGGTCTTACAAATGAGGAAATTAAGATTAATATCTTATCTTTGAACAAATTCATCTCCTAAATAAAACCATCTGACAGGTCTCTGACCTTCAAATGTGATTTCGTAGTTACATCAAGGCTGGTAAAACAGCAGCAGGGGAATGGAGAACCTCTATTCTAAAGCAGCTGTCCTGCCCTAAAGAGAATGAAATTAAGTTGACCATGTTTTGCCACCTGAAAGCATGCTCAGCAGTGCAATGTGGGGTGGTGGAAAAGCTCAGGGACCTAGCCTCGTAGTTACAGAATGTTCTACCCTTCCCATTTCAGTGTGATACTGGTGTGTTTCCACCTTTAGTTAGTATTCAGCAGTGATATTCCTAAATTTATCCGAAGCAAGCTGTGCATCAGTTATCTCGTGAGCCATGTGGATCTTTATTTTGCCAAAATCATGCAGGCACAGTTTGAGTCCCTTTAAACCTACACGTCAGTTATGACCCAGGATATCTTGTTGCCTTTGGAATGGAAGCAAGGTATTTTGAAACCTTAGACAGTCTGCTCTTTGGCACTTGGTCCTCAGCCTGAAGAGCTGGATGGGTGCCTGGGCAGAGTGGGTGGCCGGCTGCTTCCTGTCTACCGTGGTGCATGGTTGGCTCTGTATCAGCCTGACCCAGCCAGGGATGCCCAGGTGTTTGCCTAAAGCACCCTTGGGGTGTGTCTGGATGGGGTTAACGCCGAGTATGTAGAGTGAGCAAAGAGATTGCCCGCATCCAGTCCCTGGAGGCCTGACTAGACCAGAAGGCTGAGTCAGAGAATTCACTACCTGGGAGTTCCCGTTGTGGCTCAGTGGTTAACGAATCCGACTAGGAATCATGAGGTTGCGGGTTCGATCCCTGGCCTCGCTCCGTGAGTTAAGGATCTGGTGTTGCCGTGGCTGTGGTGTAGGTTGCAGACGCGGCTCGGATCCCGCATTGCTGTGGCTGTGGCAAAGGCCGGCAGCTACAGCTCCTGTTAGACCCCTAGCCTGGGAACCTCCATATGCCACAGGTGCGGCCCGAATAAGGCAAAAAAAAAGACAAAAAAAAGAGAGAGAGAGAGAATTCACTACCTGAAGGTTTTCTCCTGTTTTCAGTCTTGACTGGATCTGACGCCGCTCTCTTGCCTGGTTCTCAGGCCTTCTCATGGAGAGCATGGGATATCTCGGCCTCCGTAATCATGTGAGACGCTTCCTTTATTACATCTAAGTGCCGGATCGTTGTTACAGACACATAAATTTCATATATGTGAAGCTTACTTAATAACACATTTAAAATCTCACTTGAATGTAACTGGTGAAACATGAACTTCTATTATACGGTGCTGGCGGAACCTTTAGGTCCTGTTTCTCCATCCTAATGGTCGCGTTTCCTGGAGAGCCCTAACCAGTCCCTCTGGCATTGAGAGAGTTACTCTTCCTAGAGACAGGCCCCAGGGCCACTACACTGACCTCTGCTTCACAAGCACTTCTTACAGGTCAGGGAACTAGGCTCTGATTGGTGAAAGGCAGGGTGTTCTCTGACAGGCAAGGTCAGTACTGTCACCTGGCCAGCAGACTTTTGATTGTTGAGTTTTTGAGTGACAGTGGGTAACTTCATTCAGCAGCTGTAACGTAAGTGAGATATAGAAATGAAAGGCTAGTGAGAACTGCAGGAAAACACTTGGTCACACACATATGCTACTGGTAGTAACTTTGAAATCTTTTCTAGTATAATCCTGTTTGTAGGGGGAGCAAGGCAAAATCTCATCACTCCCTCCTGCCTGCCCCTTAGCTACTTCGGGAGAGGTGCGGGCCTGTGTAAAGGGGTTTACTGTTTATAGGGGTTTTATTTTTTATTTATTTTTAAATGATTTTTATTTTTTCCATCATAGCTGGTGTTTTATTATTTACTTCCCTATGGAATCCTTCCTACAATCCCAAGTCTCTCCTACAGATGAGGAAGAATATTGAGGTACTGATGTGAAAATTCCTATCACCCCCTACTCTCTTGGTGTTGAGTTTCTTTTAATTGCAAAGGTAATGTATCCTTGCTATTTTAAAACTTCAAAGATGGCAGCTGTTTATAGATATGTATATAACATCAGTGTCTGTATATTTCCCCATAGCCTGTTGTTAGGAAAAAGTCTTGACTGTGTCTTTACTACATAGCACATAACTTACTTTATGCTTACCAAGTGTCTCATTACAGTGAGCTGGGAATGGAGCCTCGCTCAGGCTTCTTTGCATTCTAGCTTTTGGCCCCATGCAGGTGCTTGAGAAGTGCATCTGTTACACTGTCACCAGCCTCGGAACAGGCTGTCCGCACCAAGGCCTGTCTGTCCAGATTGGCATGACCTGACCTCTGAGCTGGCAGTCCTTTATTTGGATCTTCAGGACTTGATTTGACATAGTAGATCCCTATTCTGGAAAAAGGAGGCACTTCTACCCCAGAGTGACAGCAGTCAACCAATAATCTTAATTTGTTTGTCTGGCCTTAGGCGTGGCCAAAGATAAAAATTTAAAAAATGATTAGAATTTAAGTTAAATTACATGGACAGGGTCTGATTATACAGAACTCAGTGCACTGAACTAGTAATCTGAGTGACTGACTCTCTTAGGCATTACTGAAAAGCAGTTGGGCACTTAGTATTTTCATTTCTGTTGACGCCTGTCAGCCTGTGGCATTGTTCTCACGGGCAGACATTGTATCTTAACTGTGCAGGAATCATGGGGCCTGTGCCTAACTAACCATTGCCCTCCCCTGCACTTGGCACCTTCAGTGAGATTTTAAACCCCATTGTTGAAAATAAACTTCGTGGTACTTAATGCCACTGACTGTACACTTAAAAATGGTTAAAATGGTAAATTTTATGTTCTGGATACTTTACCACATACATTACAATATATAAATTATAATGGAGTAAGAATACTTTCCATAACTTTATGCTGATAAATTTGAAGAAGGGGAGTCCTCGTGGCAGTGACTAGCTAATATTAATGAGTCGGTGTGTCCTAGGCCACAGGTGGCTTTGCTGTGTGGATATTAAAGATGAAAAAGGCTAAAGGGTAGGACAGGAGAAGGGAAAGTGGACACTTAAAGGGTTTCTGCTCACTCTTCCCCAGAAATTATAACGTTTACCAATGTTCATTTCCTTTCAAGCCCTTCTCCTCAGTGAACTAAGCAGGCCACGTCATTTATTCCTTATTATAACACTGCGCCCCACCCCGCATGTTTTCTTAACTTTGTGAAGTCTTAAACACAATTCTTCAGAAACGAAAAGCAGGAAAAGTTTTCTTGTGGTGGAGCAGGTTAAGGATCCAGCGTTGTCCTGCAGCGGCTCGTGTCTCTGCTGTGGTGCGGGTCCAGTCCCTGGCCTGGGAACTTCCACAAGCTGTGGGAGCGGCCAAAAAAACAAAAATAAAATGTAAAAGCAGAAGCAAGAGAGAATTATATAGAGTCAGGAAGGATTAATTTAATTTTTTTTTTTTTTTTTTTTTTTTGGCTTTTTAGGGCTGCCGCACCCAAGGCATGTGGAGCTTCCCAGGCTAGGAGTCCAATCGAAGCTACGGCTGCCCACCTACGCCACAGCCACAGCAATGCCAGATCCAAGCTGCGTCTGCAACCTACACCACAGCTCACTGCAATGCTGGATCCTTAACCCACTGAGCGAGGCCAGGGATTGAACCCTCAGCGTCATGGTTCCTAGAGAAACCATGGATTTTTTTTCACTGCGCTATAACGGGAACTCCAGGAATAATTACTTAAATTAAAAATGATAGCTGAGTTCCTGTCGTGTCTCAGTGGTTAACAAACCCAACCAGCATCCATGAGGATGTAAGGTTCGAACGATCCCTGGCCTCACTCAGTGGGTTGAGGATCTGGTGTTGCTGTGGGCGCATGTGTAGGTCGCAGATGCGGCTTGGATCCCTATGTTGCTGTAGGTCTGGTGTAGGCAGGCAGCTACAGCTCTGACTGGACCCCTAGGCTGGTAGCCTCCATATGCCAGGGGTGCAGCCCTAGAAAGACAAAAAGACACACACGAAAACGTTGAAAACGGTAGCAAATACCCTCTTGGCTAGAGAGGAGATGTTTACTGGTAGAGCATACCTGAAGTACTTTGGAAGGTTCTGTTTGAGACGTTTCTTAGGTTGGATTTCCTTGATAGGTCTGACAGCCATGGTGCCAGTGGGAGGTTTGGAGTGCAGGTATCAGAAGCTATTTAAGCAGAGAGTGGGTCTGCCTCTGGAGGCTGTCCCTCTGATGTGGACTAGCTGGCTCTTTGTAAAATGCTCTATTATGAAAAGTTCCAAACATGAAAAGTCAGTAAAATGCTATAGTACATAAACACACACTCCTACCAAATTTTAGAAGTTAATATGAAGTATATTAGACATCACGGCACTTCACCCATAAATGCTTGAGTCTTTCCATCTCGAATATGGTCTCTTCTCCCCGCTTTGTGTGATTGTCTTTAACTGTGAAAAGATGAAGCTAGTTGTCTTAACAGAATGTCCCACATCTTAGGTTTGGCTGGCTGCATGCTTTGGTGTTGAATGTGTTTCAAGTGAACTGGAAGCTGGATCTGAAAACTTGAGTAACAGTTACACGTTTTTGACAAGACTACTTCATAATGTCTGATTGTCTATTAGTGAAGATAAGTTTAATCACTTCATTAAGATAGTCACAGTCGTATTACTGCTCCTCCCTCCTGACGTTTGTGACTAGGAAGTGACATGTGGGTGATAGTTTGATACAACGTGGATCTTTAGTTCCCCACCCACATTTTACTTATGTACAGTCAGCATCATTGATGATCTTTACCTGACTTTCTTGTTTTCACTGAGTTGCAAAATGATTCTTTAAATTATTTCAAGCATTCCTTCTGTATTGCTTCTACTCTTTTTTTTTTTAATTTATAATGTGTTAGCTTCAGGTATACAGCAAGGTGATTCAGTTATACACACATAGATATTCTTTTCCATTACAGGTTATTATAAGATATTGAATATAGTTCACTGTGCAATATAGTAGGTCCTTATTGTTTATCCTGTATTCCTCCTTCTTCTTTTTTTAATCTTTTTGCCTTTTCCTAGGGCTGCTCTCGCCCTAAGAAAAGGCAAAAAGGAGGTTTCCAGGCTAGGGGTCCAATCAGAGCTGTAGCCGCCTGCCTAAGCCACAGCAATGTGGGATCCGAGCCGCGTCTACAACCTACACCGCAGCTCACGGCAACGCCAGATCTTTAACCCACTGAGAAAGGCCAGGGATCGAACATGCAACCTCATGGTTCCTAGTCGGATTCGTTAACCACTGAGCCATGATGGGAACTCCTTGTATTCCTTCTAATGGCATTCGTGTATTAAAATTTTCTTCCCACTTGTCAACTGGTGTAATTCCTATTAAAAAGGTAAGAGACACTAATTGTTTTCCTCTAATCATGTACTTTCAGGGTGAGGAATTATGTGAAATAGTCATCTTTAATAAAATAATCTTGTTCATCAGAATTTACACTTTGTAACATTTTTGGTAACTGATTCTAAAGTCATGACTGCAGAAAGGAGTCTTGGCACATTGAATTCAGTCTTAGACTTACTGTCCAGCTCAATGACCTGTCTTCTGTTTCCCATGACAGGGTTTACCCAGTGCTTCTTGGTATATCTTTCTTTATGCAGCAACTGGTGATTATTTAGTTTCCTTGACTGGAAACTTTTTAAACAACTGGTCCAGATCCTGTTCTCTAGAGGCAAGTGTTTGTTCTATACTGAGGCTGTCAGTGTTTAAGGCCCTGTGTTCCATGGAGCACATCAGAGTTCATGTGAAGTTTTTGCATTTGTGTATGTCTGGGTAGAGTGGCCAACTGAAAACATAGAGCCTTTTTCATTTTATTATATTTATTTATTTTTAAGTTTTCATTTATTTTTGTTTTTTGGCCACCCCATGGCATATGGCGTTCCCAGGCCAGGGATCGGATTTGAACCACAGTTTTGACCTATGCCTTGGCTTCAGCAGTGCTAGATCCTTTAACACACTGTGCCAGGCCAGGGATCAAAATTGCATCCTGGCACTGCAGAGATGCTCCAGATCCCAATTTGCCACAGCGGGAACTCTCCTTCATTTTAGAAGGTGTTACTGAGTTACTTGCGTTGGCTTAAGCAGAATAGGTGAGTGAGTGTGAGAATCAAATGGTGAGGGCGGGAAGGTCATTCCAGTTAAAACCATGTAACTGGCAGAGTTAGAGGTAGAACCATCTGGAGCACTGGAAAGGGACTGGGTTGGAAAAGTGGGAAAGCTGTGGCCAAAGGAGCTGCTGCTCCAGGGGTAGGGACGCACGTGAAGCCAAGGCGCTCACAGCACTTCCCCACCACCCAACGTTGCGACAGTGGAACATCTCAGGGTTTCACATCTCCTCTCTGTTTCTGATGTTTTAGTCCCAGAGGGACCAGATATTTTGCTTACTTGTAGCTTGTTCTGTGTTCATCAGTCGGTGCACATTTGGGGGTATGTTTAAGATCCCGTGTTTGCCAGTTGTGCTGCAGCAAAGGGGAACCGGCTGAGGCTTATTGGTGCCCTCAGGGGCTGTGTTTGCTCATTTCTTTTGTCCTTTTTTTTTTTTTTTTTGCTTTTTAGGGCCGCACTTGCGGCATATGGATGTTCCCAGGCTAGAGGTCAAATTGGAGCTGTAGCTGCTGGCCTATGCCACAGCCATAGCTACACCATATCCGAGCTTCATCTGCGACCTACACCACACAGCTCACAGCAACACCGGTTCCCCAGCCCACTGAGCGAGGCCACTGATGGAACCCACATCCTCACGGATATTAGTTGGGTTCATTATCTGCTAAGCCACGATGGGAAGTCCTAGATGCTCATTTCTTGGTTAGACTCTTTCTCCTGTTTATATCTCTTTTTTTTTTTCATTTTTTAAAGTTTTATTGAAGTTTAGTTGATTTACAATGTTGTGATAATTTCTGCTGTACAACAGAGTGATTCAGTTATGTGTGTATACACATCCATTATTTTACAGATTTGCTTCTACCTTTAAATGTTAAGAAAGAGTGTGTTTTTGTTTTGTTTTGTTTTGTTTTGTTTTGTTTTGTTTGTAGGGCCACACCCACAGCATATGGAGGTTCCCAGGCTAGGGGTTGAATCAGAGCTGTAGCCACTGCCCTACACCACAGCCATGGCAACGCAGGATCCAAGCCATAGCTGCAACCTACACCATAGCTCACGACAACACCGGATCCTTAACCCACTGAGCGAGGTCAGCGATGAAACCCACATCTTCATAGATACTAGTCGGGTTTGTTAACTGCTGAGCCATAATAGAACTCCAAGAAAGATTATGTCTTAATTTTAGGCTCTGTATTTGGTAAAAGATTCACTCAGTCATGGGGCTCATCTCAGCAAGAAGGGTGGAGGCTAAAATAGGTTCTGAGGGAGTTCGCATTGTGGCCCAGCGGTTAGCGAACCTGACTAGCATCCGTGAGGACGAAGGTTCGATCCCTGGCCTTGGTCAGTGGTTTAAGGATCCGGCGTTGCCGTGAGCTGTGGTGTAGGTCGCAGACATGGTTCAGATCTGGCGTTTCTGTGGCTGTGGCGTAGGCCAGTGGCTACAGTTCCGATTAGACCCCTAGCCTGGGAAACTTCATAAAGACAGGAAAAAAAAGATAAAATAGGTTCTGAGATTTTACTGATCAGAGGACAAGGAGTGCCATAGCAAACTCAGTTGGAGAATGTTGTGCTGGATTAATAAGAGGCTCACTCCATTTTACCAGGAGCCAGTCGTGGGTTCAGGAATTTGGGAAGTAGGGGCACTGAGCTTAACAGTAATAAGCAACCACTTGATGTACCAGTCATTGCTCTCTGGCTCCTCCACGTGTTCTTTCTCATCTTCACAGGAACACATCTGCCTTCTACAGATTTGGGAATTCAGTATAAAGGCCAAGGAGAACAAATTACTCACCTCAGCTCGCACAGCTGGTACTTTTCGGAGCCCTGATGTGAATCAGAGCCTTTAGGTCCCAAGCCCTGGCATCTGACTACAGAGCAGATCTGAGCCTCATAGGGAAAACTCTTGGGAACACGCCTGAAGCCATAGCATTCTGACAGGCCTTTGTGGGACAGCTATAGGCTGTTAGGAAGCTGTCAGTCTTCACGTTCTGAGTCCTGCATTCTGCCTCCGAAGATGATCCACAATGTTTAAAACGTTGTTGGAAATGTTGGCTGTTAAATCTAGGTGACAGGTATTGTTAAAAGATAATTTTCAAGAAAAGGTAAGAGTATGACTGTCATTTAAATGTGAAATGAGCACGTCAAAGATTTTGTTTAACTCGTTAATTGAGGAAAGCAGGGGAAAGTGTTCAACCAGTTCCAAAAAAGAATACAAAGAACAGATGTAGGAGTTTCCGTTGTGGCTCAGTGGTTAACAAATCCGACTAGGAACCATGAGGTTGCGTGTTCGATCCCTGGCCTTACTCAGTGGGTTAAGGATCTGGCGTTGCCGTGAGCTGTGGTGTAGGTCTCAGACGCGGCTCAGATCCTGTGTTGCTGTGGCTTAGGCAGGCGGCTACAGCTCTGATTGGACCCCTAGCCTGGGAATCTCCATATGCCACGGGTGCGACCCTAGATAAGGCAAAAAAAAAAAAAGGATGTCCTAGTTGGTCTAGTTGGTGAGTAGTGTTGAAAGAACATGCAGATGCACACAAAACTGGCTTTTCCACCGCCAGAAGGTTGTCCAGATAGAATTCATTTGTCCTGCCATCACCTCTACAACTTCCAACTGGTCAAGGGCCATGAAACCCTAGGGTGAAATAGCGCAGAAGGAAGTATTCGTAGAGTTTAGAGTCTAAGAAATGCATTGTTTCCCATTGGAGGCGTCCCATACTCTTCTAGCTGCAAGTTTCCTTACAGAATATGACACTTATATAGTGCTGTTCTCTTTTTTTCTTCATATTGAAAGTTTTGAACACTTGTTTAAAAACATTTCTGGTGGGGAGGCTTTGTGAACTGGAGCCTCAGTACTTACATATTAAGCTTAGTAGACTTTGATGACATGGTATGAAATATAATTGTTATTTTAAAGCTGATGTATGGACATGGTATGAAATATAATTGTTATTTTTAAAGCTGGGACCAGTTTTCTGCTTCAGGTATCTGTCCTGAGGATGACAGTCCTTGTGATAGATAGCGGGCTCCTGGTACTCCTGTATTCATAGTATCTGACTTGGAAGCAATACTAAGGTTTAGACAGACGCCTGTGAACCCTTAAATGTTGGGCAAGAGTTTGCTGCTCTAACTTGTACTCCCCCTGGGGTAACTCCCCCTTCCCTGTTCCAGTGTCAGAGGTGAGTGCTCTTTGATCTTATTCCCTTGATTTTATTCTTTGGAGAGAAGGTGGGATTGAGGTGGTGCAACCTGAGCAAAAGTTGAAATTTGACGTTCATTTTTTAGAAGAAACAAACCAGTCTGCACCTGGGACATCTTTGGAATTAAAGTTCCTTGAGAGCCAGCAGCCATTCTGCCCTCCACTTAAATGTTGAGCAGGTTGCCCCCCTGCAGGGCGAGCCCAGGTTGGGGCCTGTTGTTGAAGAGGAGCAGGAGTGCAGCGGGGAGAGGTTGCGCTACAGCAGCCTCAACCTCTTAGCCTGGCCTTTGGCCACCGCTTGTGTTACATGGGGACTGGAGGGCCGCCCTCCTGTGGGCCCTGGCTACACCTTGTTCACTTGGTTTCCAGCCTTCCTCTGTTCGGGGGAAAGGACACTGGCTCTTCATCTGCCTCTTTGACCTCTCTCCTCCTTTCTTAGCGGCAGTACCTCCCGCAGCACCTGGGCTTCCCCGTGGGAGCTCAGGGTGGTGCATCGCATAGGTGTTGGGAGTTGACTGCTTGTCATCTAACCTCAGAGGCATGATTCTGTAGTTTGCATTATGTGCTGTACTTGCTTTGGAGCTTTAACTTGCCTGACTGGATTTCTTTTATTTTGGCATCTTGATTTGGGAAGTGATCAGGAAGAAATTGTTTGGGAGTATAAATCTAGCTGTGTGAAACCCCTCACTTCACTGTGGTTCTTAAAGGAGTACTTGAGAACAAAATACACGTGACTGCCTGACAAAACTGCATTCAGTTCCTAAAGAGAACCTCATGAGACTGTCTGCACTGTCAGGAGCAGACTTCCATACCTCATCGGAGAAGGCTTTTAAGATTGAGTGACATTTTTGTAATTTTACCTTCCTCGGGCAAAGAATTTGTCAAAACTGTTCCTGTTAATCAGTGTGATGTGTTTCTGGTCCTTAATAATGTTGCTGGTGTTGTTCACCGCATTGCATGTTTTGAAACCATTAACCAAACCTCCATCTCAGTGGGTTACAGAGGACCTAGTAATGTGCTTGGACCAGTGGCTACAAATATTTGGAAGTAGTTATGATGCAGCCAGTATCTTCTTGTAGTATCCTCAGGTAACATTTGAAAAATTCAAATGTTAGCTATTATCTCAAGTTTGCCCTTGAACTACCATCTTTACTGTGTTTTCAAGAGTAAAAGAAGATGGGCTGAATGATTAGTAACAAAAACAAATAATGGGAGTTCCCTTGTGGCTCAGTAGGTTAAGGATCTGGTGTTTCACTGCGGTAGTTCAGGTCACTGCAGTGGCATGGGTTTGATCCCTGGCCTGGGATTTGCATGCTACAGCTGTGTGCAGATGTTTGAGGAGCATCTATTCTAAGTAGAATCCTCCAGGATTGTTTAGACCAGCACTGTAGAATACACCTTTGTGTGAGGATGGAAATGTTCCATGTCTGCACCGTGCAGTGTGGAAGGTGCCATGTGGCTAGTGTGGATGAGGGACTGTATTTGATTTCATTTAGTTTCCAGCTGTGACTAATAACTGCTGTAGACAGCACAGGTCTAGACCAGCCTTTCTCAACCATTTTTCATTATCTCATCTCTCTCTGGACCCCAAGGCCTTTTAAGACTTTTTCCCCCAGTTGTTTCTCTGTCCCAGTGAGATTTTAATACCATGAATATACTGTGTCTGTTTTTATACTGTGGCTTCTTGAGGGCCCCAAGGCCGTTGTTAATATCACCCTTACTTGGGGTCTAGACCCTGTGTGGTCTAGACTAGCCAAGGTTGGCTTTATTGTGAAGATAACTCACTGTTAGGATACTTCCTGGACAATCACAGTACATGAGTGGAATTAAGAACTGCACAGCTGAATGAGTTTTTAGAGGTTTGTAAAATTCTCCATCAGTCATCCTTGTCCTTTGGTGACATTCTTGTGACATTGACACGTTTAAGTAACAGACGGTACTTGAACAGAGGCAGGCTAGTGAGTCTGATCCAGTCAGAACTAGGCAACCAGGAAGTTCAGGGAACTAGAAGCCACGTTGCATGGAGAGGAGTTGAGAAGTTGGGTGGTGATGGAGGGTCTGGGTGCCTCTGAAAATGCATCACTGCACAGAGGGAGATAATACCAGGGTGCGTGTGCAGGCCAGGGCCGTGGAAGGGATGTCTGTCCTGGTGCAGTAGTGATTTCTGAGCACCTGGTATGGTTGAGTGTTGGTGCATTCATTTTGTGCTGTACTTGGACTCACTGTTTATAGAATGACATAGAACCCCTTGTCCAGTAAGGAGTTGTGAAATAGCCAGCTGAATTTGGCTGTGAAGTTGCCAGTTTAATATTTGAAAGCTGCAAAACAGAATGCTTTGTTCAGTTTGCAGAGAATTATGATGGCCTCCTCTTGAAACAAAAGTGTTTGTAGTGTTCTGTAGGTCAACCCCAATATCCAACCCAGCACCTGACACTTAATGGATACTTAGCAGGTGTCTGAGCTGCACTTGGGTCATGGTTAGTGACCATTGTTCCTGAAAAGAATAGGAACATTGATTGGGCATGTCTAAGCATGATTGAATGAAGCATAGCAGGGGGGATGGCAGGACATGGGTTATTTCACGTGCCTGTACTAATACTGCAGAACAGTAGGCGGAGGCAAGAATTCATGTGACGGTATGGGTGTAAGTCACTTAGTGACCAGGTACCCCCCTTGCTTCTGCTTTTTCTGTTATGGGTCCAATCATAAATCTTTTGTAACAAGTTTATACCAAACATGGCTCTCCACGGCAGTGTTTGCTCATGTATGATGTGGCACCTCAGTGCAGCTTCGTGGAGATTGTAGGAAGGACATAAGTGACTGTGATGGGTCGTAGGTGTATAATCAGGGCCTCAGACACACTCATCTGAGTTGACATGTGAATATAGCAGGTCATGGTGTTATGTGGTGATGAGGTAAGCTGACCAGGTTCAAGATTTTCATCACTGTTAGCAAAGCCCTCATGCCATAGTGGCCACTTACTGGATGTAATGAGTCAGGTAGAGCGCTAGGAGCTTTCTCTGCATTCTCTCCTTTGCAGGGGAGCCTATCTTTCATATGAAGGTAGAGGCGTGTTTAAGTTCACACAGCTGAATGTATTTGAGATGGGATTTGAACCCCTACTTGTGACCCCAAAGCCCCATATCTTCCCATGGCTGTGGCATCTCCCCTGTGGAAGGATAGGCTTTAAATAGTCTTTAAATTGTCATATTGGCTCAATTTCGAGCCATCTTTCTCTCCCTGGTGTTGTTATAATCATCTATCCATCTTCCTGAACGTTTGGGACCAGCTATTTCTGTTTGTCATTCATTGGGGGCTGTGCTCTCAAGTTCTTTTAAGCAGATTTGAATGGGATGATCAAGCAGATGTGTAAACTAGAACAGAGCCTGGCACCTTGCACTTCGATACCCAGCGAACCTTTGAATGGCGAGAATCTAGTGATTCTTGTTAGAAGACATAATTTAAGAGCAAGGACCGTGGAGCCAGACCACCTCATTTCACATCCTGGCTGCACAGGTGATTCGCTATGTGGCCAGGGCCAGGTCACCTTTCTTTCTGTGTCTGAATCTTTTTTTTTTTTTTTTTGTCTTTTTGCCTTTATCTAGAGCCGTACCCGCGGCATATGGAGGTTCTCAGGCTAGGGGTCTAACAGGAGCTGTAGCTGCCGGCCTTCGCCACAGCCACAGCAACGCGGGATCCGAGCCGCGTCTGCAACCTACACCACAGCTCACGGCAATGCCAGATCCTTAACCTACTGAGCAAGGACAGGGATCGAACCCACAACCTCGTGGTTCCTAGTCAGATTCATTAACCACTGAGCCACGATGGGAACTCCTCTGTGTCTGAATCTTGAGTCTGAGGAGAGGCTGCCATCTGAGCGCTAGCTGCAAGGATGGTTGTCCCAGGAGCAGAACAGTTTTCTCTGTGACAGAAACTGATGCCCAGTGACAGGGATGTTTTCCTCTGCTTCCTGCCCCCTTTCACCTGCTTTGCAGTCGCTGTGCAAAGAGGCCATCCCTGATGGTGGAACATTACCTCCCTGGGCTGGCGCTAGTGACTGCACCCTGAGGTCCAGCCAGTTCATGTAGAGTCCAGTGCCATGTGGGGCTGTCCACAACAGTGCTCAAAACCTGGTGAGGACACAGATGCCACGGCATTTGTCATGCTTCGTGTAGATTTTTGCTGCTCCCTTCAGCCTTTCCTGCTAAAGGACCCCACATCTCTAACTCTCAGGGTGTGGACATGCAGAAGGCTGTGTCACAGGATGTGCACTGGTGAGGGCTGTCAGCCAGGCTTTCCTGCTGATCCAGTGCGTGGCAGTCCCCACCGGCCAGAGTCTTCAGTCCCATTTGAACAGGAGCAAGCCTGGTGCTAGGAAGCCTGGGCCTGGAAGGGCGCTCTCTGCAGGCACTGATGGGATGGTGCCAGGGCACAAAGAGGGGACTCCCTTTTGGGGGCGGCCTGCGCACGGTGCCTAGGTGTAGCTCAGGCCTGGCCTCAGTGAGGCCACACCTCCTACCCTGCTGTCTTAGCCCAGACTGACCCTTCAGTCTGGCTCCTTTAGCTGTTTGTACTGAGTGTCTTGGGATGGTCTCTGATGCTCATGAGCCTTGAAAACAAGGAAGAGGTCCTGACTGGTCAGTGTTGATGCCATGAATGCTCCTCCTCCTTTTTTTTTTTTTTGCTTTTTAGGGCCAAACCTGCTGCATATGGAGGTTCCCAGGCTACGGGTTGAATCAGAGCTACAGCTGCTGGCCTATGCCACAGCTCATGGCAACGCAGGATCCCTGACCCACTGAGTGAGGCCAGGGATTGAACCCGCATCCTTATGGATACTGGTCAGATTCATTTCCACTACACTATGACGGGAACTCCTGAACATTCCTTCTGAGACATGGCATATACAGCTCTTCAATCTTGCTTCTGGAAACGCTGGGCACTTCTGCTGGTTGTTCTCTCTCTTGCCAGTCCCCTTACACCTTGGGTCCTGTGTCACTCTGCCCTGTGTGAGGACTGTCTTCTTACCATACAGCCCATCTCCAGAAGGCAGGGCCCTCCAGCTGCTGTGGGCACTGTGCCCATAGCAGTACAGGCTGTGGGCTGGGTCCTCAAATCTGAGCTCGGGTAACACTTTATCTTGTGAAAACAGATCTGATTGCAGGGTTACTGCAGGCCCTCTGGTTTTGGGGGCAGGGGGTAAATATGATAAAATTCAGCTGAGCTCAAGTTTTCCCTGTCTCGGAAATCCCTGCAAACTGTGACATGGAAATGCGTGAATGTGCATTTCAAAATACATGTTCCGTACCAGATCCTTGAGTCACTTAAGGCAGGGGCTCCTGAACAGAGGACAGACTGATTCAGCAGGGCAAGAAATTCCTCAGGCCCTGCACACTGCCCCCAGGTCATCTATGTCCCTGGTGTGGGCACCCTTTTCGGGCAGAGTCCATTCTGGGTTGGTCACAGCTTATCTCCACCCACAGTAGTTCTGCTTGCAGTGAGGTTTTCCTACAGTGAAAGATTGCTGTTACTCAGATCCTTCATCACATCTGTGTTTTGATCCATGTCTGCTCTCTGCTCAATCATATATTCACAATTTAAAGAGCATTACCAAACCACACACTTATTTGAGTAAAGACCATCCCTTCTGGGAGTTCCCGTTGTGGCTTAGCAGTAATGAACCCGACTCGGATCCATGTGGGCTAGATCCCTGGTCTTGGTCAGTGAGTTAAGGATCTTGTATTGCCGTGATATGGTCTGATCTGGCATGGTTGTGGCTGTGGCATAGGCCAGAAGCTGCTGCTCCAATTCAACCCCTAGCCTGGGAACCTCCATATGCCACAGGAGCAGCCATAAAAAGCAAAAAAAAGAAAAGACCATCTCTTTTGTATATCAAGGTCACTTCAAACATAGCATGTGTAAATCAAACAATTCCCTTCCAAAAAACACCTGGCTCTTTTTCAGGGTTCCCTGACTTAAGATCCGCTTGGTTGCATTACACATGAAAATGTGTGTCTTCCTTGCCACCCTCCTCATTTCCAGCATTCTCCCAAAGCCAGGCGTTTAGGCTGTCCCCTTTACGTGAAACCCTGTGAGTGCTTCTGCCTCCCTCGCTTTCTCCACTGCTCTGCCGCAGCCTCCTTGCCTGCTGTTTATAGCAGCCTCTTCAGTGTTCACCTCAGGGTCCCAACCCACCTGTGGTAGGTAGGTAGATGGCTTCACAATATGGGTGCTGCTGTGTAAAAACCTTAAAGGGTGGGCTTCTCATTGCTTGTGGTGTAAGGGCCCTGCTGTGGCCTGAAAGGCCCTTGTGATCTGGCTGGGGATCTCCAGGTGTTCCTTTCTTCCGGCAGCGAGGTCTTTGCTTGTTGTGCTCTTTCTGCCAGTGAAGTCTTGGCAGATCCAGGTTCAGTCACTTCCTGGAGGAATCCTTCCCTAACTCTCCCAACTAAGTTAATTACCCTTAATATCATTTTAATATGTCTTAGAACTCCTGCTGTGGCACAGTGGAGGTGGGTTCAATTTCTGGCCTAGTGCAGCAGATTAAGGATCTAGCATGGTCAGAGCTACAGCTCGGATTCAATCCCTGGTCTGGGAACTTCTCATGCTCTGGGTAAGGCCAAAAAAAAAGGAAAGGAAAAGAAAAAAAATCAACATGTCTTGATCATAGTAGTTAATATTTTAAGGTGTTTGGGCAGCTCCTTAATGTGCCTCTCTCACTATTTATTTTTATCATGTAATGAAAGAGGGTCTGTCTCTGTCTCCAAGTGTGTTTTTGAAGGCTTCTGGTAACTTTTTCCTACTGAGATTCCCCCAGGGGTGGGGTAGGTGTAAATGGAGCAGCAGCCCAGCACCCTGTCTGCTGGTATTATAGCAAAGGTCTTACTTGGAGTACCGTGGCATACAGATTATTAGCAGACCCTGTGTTTTTTTTTTGTTGTTGTTTTTGTTTGTTTGTTTGTTTTTGTCTTTTTACCTTTTCTAGGGCCTCACCCACGGCATATGGAGGTTCCCAGGCTAGGAGTCTAATCAGAGCTATAACTACCAGCCTACACCACAGCCACGGCAATGCCGGATCCTTAACCCACTGAGCAAGACCAGGGATTGAACCCGCAACCTCATGGTTCCTAGTCGGATTCATTAACCACTGAGCCACAACCAGAACTCCCCAGACCATGTGTTTTGAGTTGTAAATTCCAGTGTCTCGGGAAAAAATGGACGCTGGATAGATAGCATAGTGGAAAGGGCAGTCTGGTACAGGGCCATGAGCCGGGAGCAAGCCCCTCTTGGGCACGGCGGCAGAGGTGGGGGCCTGTTGTCCAGGTCTGCACTGCTTGCAGGCTTCCACATGGTGGGAAGGATACCCTTGAAGGTTCACCTCATCCACAGGGGGGGCCTTGTAGAGCCCCAGCTACCCCAGGCAGTGTAGGAGAGTGTAGGGGGAGCTTGTGGACAAAGGCTTAGGTCTGTCTTGGGCCCTGGGGAGGTCAGGGGAAGCTCCTCAGCGAAGCAGCATTTGACCAGAAAGGAGCGACAAACAACTAGGTACAAACCCCAGTGCCCTGGGAGTTCAGAACCTGGATTTAAGGTCTTAGGGATATCCTGCAGCAACTGTGTTGAAGGAAAGGGAATTAGAAACTGGGCAGTGGAAGGTGCTCCAGGGCAGGCTGATGACTTCCAGGGGAGCAGAATAATGAAAGTGGTTTTAGGAGTTCCTGTCATAGCGCAGCAGAAACGAATCCTAATAAGAACCGTGAAGTTGGGGGGATCGGTCCCTGGCCTCGCTCAGTGGGTTAAGGATCCTGTGTTGCCATGAGCTGTGGTGTAGGTAGCAGACACAGCTCCAATATGGCATTGCTGTGGCTGTGGTGTAGGCCAGCATTTGCAGCTCCGATTAGACCCCTAGCCTGGGAACCTCTATATGCCATGGGTGGGGCCCTAAAAAGAAAAAAAACAGTTTTAATTCTGTAGCTTCAAAACATTATTTATTGATATTCCTTCTTTTGCCTCAGCCCTGGGCTTAGAACTTGAAAGCCATTTTTATTTTTGTCCTCTCCGCGGTATATGGAGTTCCCAGGCCAGGGATCAGATCTAGGCTGCAGCTGCAGCAATGCCAGATCCTTAACCCATGGTGCCAGGCCGGGGATCGAACCTGCGTCCTGGCTCTGTAGGGATGCTGCTGATCCCATTGTGCCACAGTGGGAACTCCACCATTTTTATTTATTTATTTATTTATTTATTTTATTTTGCTTTTTTAGGGCAGGACCCACAGCATATGGAGGTTCCCAGGCTAAGGGTCAAATCAGAGCTGCAGCTGCTGGTCTGCTCCACAGCCACAGCAATGCAGGATCCGAGCTGCGTATGTGACCTGCACCACAGCTCACGGTAATGGCGGATCTTTAACCCACTGAGCAAGGCCAGGGATCGAACCCACAGGATCGAACCCACAACCTCACGGTTCCTAGTTGGATTCGTTAACTGCTTCGACACGACAGGAACTTCATCACCATTTTTATTTTTAACCCAAGGCAGTCTGTCACACCCATCCTTTTTTTTCTCTTTCTTGTAGAATATTTCCTAGGTTTGCTAACACTTGGATTACTGAAGTAGCCATGCCTCGAGTCTCATCCCCATAGACTCACTGGCCACCCTTAAACCACCTCACATTAGCACTAAATTGTCTTAACCCTCCTGGGTCCCCAGACGAGACGAGCAGATAAAATCCCTGGCCTGCAGGGCGGGCACACGGTGAGCATTCCAGAGAAGCAGTTGGTGAGGAGAGGTGCATACGTCACATGGTCTGTGTGATAGCTAGTCTTCCTTCAGTGATTGGTGATCTGTGTTCCCTGGGCCCCTCAAGCCAGCCCACCTTCTGCAACCAGCATAACCTCCTTCCACCTCCTGGGCTTGGAGGTAATGTCATTTTTTATTCACTCAAAGACACTTTGTGGCTGTTTCCTACTACGCTAGAACCCTTGCAAAGTGCCTTTAGGCTACTGGAATTGGAGCTGACTCGGGGGTGTTATTTGTTAAAAATTCTGATCATATTTTGGCTTTTCTCCTTCCTCCCATCTTAAGCTCTTCTGGGACAGGAATCTAAATTCATATTGGTGTTATCCCTTTCTCTCTTAACTTGTCTTAAAAGAAGTTACTTGTCCTTATAAAACCCTAACATAATTTTTGCTTAGGCCTCCCATTTAGAAGGTCTGTGCTGGATGTTTCTAACCTCAGATTGCCATGGTGGCAAAACTGGCGCTCTTGCTTGTGCTCCAACCAGAGGCTGACCGTCACAGGTAACACAAGATGATTACCAAGCCTTAGTCTGGGATGTGTTTGCCATAGAAGTTTGAGACCTGATTTATACATTCTTGATTTTCCTTACAGATTTTCCTAGTTTGTTAAAAGTATGAATTGCATTTGAAGTTTTTGTTATGGGGGCATCTCACAGGTGCACACAAGTAGGAAAGCCTAGTTAGGAACCCCCGTACTGACTCAGCCTATTACCCACTCGTTCCAGTCTGCATCCAGGCACTAGGCTTACCCTCTGGGCTGTTGTGAAGCGTGGAGAGCTGTTTTGATCCTGGTGATCAGCCCCGTGTGGTGGCGGAGATGAAAGTCTTTGTGATCAGTCCTGGGCTCCAGTTATTAGAAACCCTGTCATCACCTCGGTGCGTCTGTCTTCTCACATGCTGACTGAGGATCTGACCTTAGGGACTTGGTGTGAGGGTTAAAACAGATGACCTCAGTGAGGTCTGGGTGCAGTTTACCTGGTGCCAGTTGTTTCTTGCTGTTTAGGGGCTGTGCTCTTCCACTCCGTACTTCCAAGTCTCATTCCTCAGTTTGGGGTGCTAACAAACAGTGCTGTCCATCTTGACAAGCAGCACAGTAATATGTGGACTCAGATGCCTTCTCTGCCTTTCTGTGTATGTAACCTTCTCCAAAACCTTGTCAACAAACATTGCTTGCCCACCTTTCACTGAGCCTTAAAGTCCATCGTTTGTAGAGCAGGTGACTGCCGGGTTTCTCTAAGGGTCAGGAACAAAGCAGGGGATCTGGGGAGAGAATGGGCTGGAGCTCCTATGTGCTGGTGCAAGTTTAGGATGGTTCTTGTGACATGCTCAGAAGCCTGTTATCATATCCTAGTAGATAAAATAGACAAAGACTGTCTTACAGCTGAGATTAACATGGTGGAAATGTTTGACACTACTAATCTAGGAAGTAAGACTAGAACTAGTGGACCTTCATTTCTGGCTACATGATTAACAGTGATTTGTACTAATGATAGTTGGGGTGGGCGAGGTTGAAATACTGGTTCATTACTGGTGCAGGTAGAAATAAAGCTATTCTGGAAAATAATTTGTCAGTATATTTCAAGGGCCTTTCACATGTTTGTACTATTTAGCTGAGCAATAACACGTTTGTGAGTCTGATCAGATTATGCTGACAGGTTATATACATAGGTTCATCTCATGATAATAATAAACAACCGTGTACTTAATAACAAAGGAGTAGGGTTACCCATGCGCTGAAATATCATCAACCTTAGCAACAGAGGAAGTATTTAATGTAGAAAAAATAGGATGCAAAGTTACGAACAATATAATCTCAACTATTGAAGGAACGCTGGAAAGACCTATACCCTGATTCTAACAGTGATTGCTTCTGAGAGAGAGAATTGTGTGGCCTTTTGTCTTTGCTTCATTCTTTTGTACCTTTTTTTTTTCCTGTCCTTTTTTTAGTGCTGCACCCATGGAAGTTCCCAGACTAGGAGTTGAATCAGAGCTGTAGCTGCTGGCCTACACCACAGTCACAGTAATTCAGGATCTGAGCCACGAGGCGCGTCTGCGACCTGTACCACAGCTCATGGCATTGCAGGATCCTTAACCCACTGAGCAAGGCCAGGGATTGAACCTGCATCCTCTTGGATACTAGTTGGGTTCATTAACTGGTGCGCCCTGACGGAAACTTCTCTTTTGTAATTTTCTACCATTTGGTGCTTTAGTGGTGGCAGAATAGTCAGCTCTTTGGTTAGGCTCTAGCTGTTACAGGTAGGTGACTTAGAAACATAAATTAAGAAAAAGTGTTTCTGGATTATAGGAAATGGGTTGATTTTACTGTCCCAGCCTTGTTGAACATTTAGCATTTGTTCACATCTTTAGTTCCATCATTACATACGTGCATCAGAACAGCAGATCTTGACCTCAAATCACTGGTTCCCAGGCTTGGTAGGTGCCAGTCACCAGAAGGAGCTTTTTTAAATGCCTGGTCCCCTGGTGAACCAGGGGAGAGCTGAAACTGCAGAAAGGCACAGCATCTGGGCTTCCAGCTGAGAGTTCCAGCTCTGCCACTTGACTGCTGCTGTGACTTTGGATGTGATGACACCTGGCTGAGTTCCATTCCCTGTGTTTGACACTGTCATCTTGATGGACTAGCAAGCACTTGCTTGTTCCCTATGGAGCCTCACTTCCTCTTGCCCAGAGTCAGCTTGGTTACTTATCACCAGGCAGAAATCAGGCTTTGAAATGGCCCTGGCCCCCAACTTCCTACCTTGCCCTGCTCTTCGCAGTCTCCCCACACCAGCCCTCTGTCCTTATTGCCCCCTGGCCATGCTCCATCAGTCCCTTTCTGCCCTTGTGGCCAGTTGGCTGCTCCAGCTCAGAGATAAGCAAAGCGGTAACTCCAGGCTAATGGGGAGAATCCTAACCTTTGATTCATTACATGAGAAACACTGTACTTGAGGGAGAAAGTTGATTCCATGTATGGAATAATTGTTGTTTGCTGTAAAAAAAAATGCTCATTCTTCCAAGGAACTCACTGCAAAGCACACTCATCAAGTTTAGTTTGATAGCAGAAGGAAGGAAATGTATTCTGAATATTCCTTATTGAGAAAGGCTTTGGGAGATATTCATGGATTAATGGATGTTATTGAAAATGTTCATTTCTGGGAGTTCCTGTCATGGCTCAGTGGTTAACGAACCTGACCAGTATCCCTGAGGATGTAGGTTTGATCCCTAACTTTGCTCACCTGGGTCAAGGATCCAGTGTTGCCGTGAACTGTGGTGTAGGTTGCAGATGCGGCTCGGATCCTGAGTTGCTGTGGCTGTGGTGTAGGCTGGTGGCTACAGCTCCGATTCGACCCCTAACCTGGGAACCTCCATATGCCCCGAGTCTGACCCTAAAAAGACCAAAAAGAAAAGAAAAGAAAATGTTTGTTTCCAAGCCACAGGTCAGGGGTCTTGTACAACTTTCTTCCGTTCTTTCTGCCTGCTTCAGTTTCTCCTCTAAAAGGAAGTGGTCTGTGTGTTAGAGAACGGTTTTCCAGTTAGAAACTTCTTTTTGTAGGATCTCTAAAAGTAATTTCAGTCTTGAGAAATCCATGAAGTTGATGACGCAAGTGGGTAACAGAAAGCAGAAAATGCCAGTGAGGATTTTAAAGCCACTACTTCTTGTGGCAGAAGTTCTGTTCCAGGTTTGGTTTTGCTTTTTTCTTAGCTCTTTTCTAGAAACAGGTGTCCCATTCTTGATCCTGAAGAACATTAAGTACAAAAACATAGCTCTTAGCTTTTTCCAGTTTTAAGGCATCAGCAATTATCCTGGTGAAATGAGATGTGGGATTCCTTTGGGTTGGCTGTTGAGTTCCATTTGCTGCACCCTTGAATGTTTAGCAAGCACTAAGTAAAGATGAAAGTCTGCACTTAAGTGCAGTTCGTGATGAACAAGGAAGGTTTTTGTAATCGTAAAACTAACTTGAAAAATCAACAGGTGAATATTTTCTTCCAAGATGGAAACAGGTTTTTTTTTTTTTTTTGGTCTTTTTAGGGTTGCACCTACGGCATATGGAAGTTCCTGGGCTAGGGGTTGAATCTAAGCTGCAGCTGCCAGCCATGCAACGCCAGATCTGAGCTGCATTTGCGACCTGCACCACAGCTCACGGCAGCAGTGGATCCTTAACCACTGAGTGAGGCCAGGGATGAAACCCAAGTCCTCATGAATGCTAGTTGGTTCCTAACCCGCTGAGCCATGACGGGAACTCCCGAAAATAGTTTTTTGAGTTTAGAGGTAACGTGCTCCTCAAAAGATCACAGTGAGTGAGTTTTTAAAAAGAAATTATTTCTAATCCTACCACCCTGGAAAAGCCTAATATTATATGTATTTCTTTCAGGTTTATATGTAGCCATTTTTACATTTAAATCTTTGCTTTGGGAATTTGCTTTGTAAACTGAGATATAGGAATCTTAATTCTCACCAAAATTTTCCTGTCTCTCTCAGTACTTAGTGAATTGTCCGTCCTTTTGCTGTCAAATTTTATAATGCCGTATGTGCCTAAATTGTTCATTTCTGGAGTCTCTTGTTTAGTCCCATTCCAGCCCGTGCTGTTAGTACTATTTTTATAACATTCTTTCTGATACTATTAGGCAAGTCCCCTAATAACATTACTCTTTTGGGGGAGAAATGGGAGGGACTTATGTGCATTTATTTTTATTAATAAAGTTATTACTTCATGAAATTCCAAAAAATCCTTGGGATTGTTTAAGTACAGAAGAATTCTTATTTTAACATTAAGGCTTCCTTTTGGAGAAGAGAGAAATCTCCAAAAATGAAGAGAGAGATCTCTTCATTTATTCAGATTTTCTTTCCCTCAGTAAAATTGTCATTTTACTTATTTAGATCCTGTATGCTGCTAAAGGCTATAACAGTGGCTTCAGTATAAATTTGGAAATCCTTCAGGAAAGCAAATTAGCAAAAGTTGTGAAAATAATTTATACTTTTGACTCAGTAACAGCATTCCTAAACAGTATGTGTGAGTAAAGATGAACAAGCCCTTTCCCTGAGTGAGAACTTGACCTTCGGTTAACTCTAGCCGTTTCCCTGGGAACGGTATCAAAGGCAGACTGTCCCCTGTGTCCCTGGGCAGCCCTGCTTATGGTGAGACGCCTCCTGGCTGGCATTGCATCTGACAGGTGCAGGCCTGGGCGTCATGGAACCTGTGGCTCTTGTGCTGGACATGTCCCTCCCAGGGAGCCGTAGGAGCTTTCCAGAGAGACATGTGCTGCTCTAGGTGAAGCCATCGCCTGAGGAGTGATGTCTGGGCAGAGGCCCGAACAAAGCGGGCCCGAGCTGTTGGGTGTGGGGAGCGTTGCTCCAGAGCCACGCAGCATCCACACAGGGGTCATTCCCCCAGCCTCCCTGGGGCAGGTGGTCCTGCTGTGCTGTGTGGCCAAGCTCTTGCTGCCAAGGGAGGTGGTTCCCATCCTGCTCACGTGCCTTCTCCTTTCTCCTAGTTTGAAGGATGACCTCTAGGAAGAAAGTGTTGCTGAAAGTTATCATCCTGGGAGATTCTGGGTAAGTGTTCCTCCTAAACTTGAGCTAACAGACTGCCCTGGGTTTAACCGTCACCCCCTGGAGCCCATGCCTAACATGCCAACGTTTGCTGCTCCCCTCTCTTGATAGGTGCCTTTTGGGCCCAGCATCTCTCTGCTGCTGGGGCGTAGCGGAGCTCTGAGCGATCTCCAGTTACTTAGCCCTTCGTTTCCCCAGTGTGTGCTGTGATGTGGGGAGAAGGGCGGTTATTTGAACTGAGCCGATAATGGTTTCATGGAATTCCTTTTCCCGAGCTGCTTGGCATAGATAGTCTTTTTTTTTTCTTTTCTTTTTAGGGCCACACGTGCCTGCAGCATATGGACTAGGGGTTGAATCAGAGCTGCAAGCTGCTGGCCCACGCCATAGCCGCAGCAGTATGGGATCCCAGCTGTGTCTGTGACCTACACCTAAGCTTGTAGCAATGCTGGATCCTTAACCTACTGAGTGAG
This sequence comes from Catagonus wagneri, assembly GCA_004024745.2. Classification (NCBI taxonomy): domain Eukaryota; kingdom Metazoa; phylum Chordata; class Mammalia; order Artiodactyla; family Tayassuidae; genus Catagonus; species Catagonus wagneri. The sequence continues at coordinate 1,119,929 of PVHT021183698.1, read as the reverse complement.
GCCAGGGATCAAACCCTCATCCTTACAGAGAGCACATGGGGTCCTTAACCCACTGAGCCATACAGGAAATCCAGGAGTCCTTTTTGTGTAGATTTGTTGCCATTGGCATCATGCCTGTGAGATGCGGTTTGGGGCACACCACGCAGTACAGGTGGACCTGAAGGTTTGGTTCCAGACCACCGCCTAAAGTGAGTGTTGTGGTAAAGTGAGTCACATGAACTGTTTGGTTTCCCAGGGCATATAAAATTCATGTTTACACTGTATTGTAGTCTGTTAAATGTACAGTAGCGTTAGGTCTAAGATAACAATGCACACACTTACTTTAAATTGCTTTACTCCTAGAAATGCTAATCATTATTAAAGCCTTCAGTGAGTTGTAATCTTTTGCAGTAGTAACATTAAAGATCACTAATCACAGATCATCCTAACAAATATAATAATAATAAAAAAATTTCAGCTATAGAGAGAAGTACCAAAATGTGACACAGACATGATATGAGCACGTGCTATTGGGAAAATAGCACTGACAGACTTGCTCTGCCCAGGGTTGCCACAAACTTTCAGTCTGTGAGAAACAGTTTCTGTAGAGTTCACTCAGGTGGCCTGTGCCTGTGTCCTGCTGCTGCTGTGCCTGGTTCAAAAGAGTCTGGAACTAGTCCCGGATCTGCTACTAACCAAGTAATTAACTAGTTCTTTTGTTGCTGTTAAGAATCGGGGATGTATGTCTGTGTGTCAGTTCTGTCATGGCCCAGTGGTTAACAAACCTGACTGGCATCTGTGAGGACACAGGTTCAATCCCTGGCCCCGCTTAGTGGGTTAAGGATCCAGCACTGCCGCGAGCTGCGGTGTAGGTCACGGACATGGCTCAGATCCCACGTTGTGGTGGCCCTGGCGAAGGCTACAGCTCCTGTTGGACTCCTAGCCTGGGAACCTTCCTATGCCGCGGGAGAAAGACAGGGAAAAAAAAAAGGGAGGGAATCTAGGGAGGTGCTTTTCAGACTGAGCATTTGAAGTGAAAGCTTAAACCAACTGAAGGTTATGTATTTTTTAAAATAATTTAATATGTGCAGACATGCCTCCTTATTCCAAAGTTGTTTTGAAAAGTCAGTGGTTTTTCTACCCTGGCTGGCTTTTTTAATCCCCTCAAGAGCCAATTAAAAATTATTATTTGCCCAGACCAGTGGGTAGGACTTAGTTGGCAGTGCGTGAACATACACACATTCTCCCTCCCTCTTCCCCCACCCCCGCCACTCTAGGTGATGCTGGTATGCTGTCAGGATTGAAAGTACTACTTTGAAGCACACTAAGGATCTGGAGTTGTCACTGCAGCAGCTTAGGTCACTGCTGTGGCACAGATGTGATCCGTTGCACAGATATGATCCCTGACCCGGGAACTTCCATATGCTGTGGCTGTGTCCAGGGGGGAAAAAAAAATTGCTTTTAGGCCTGTGTTATCCAAACTTGCCTAAAATAGATCTTCAGGTCCTTATTTGATTAAAGATTTCCTGACTTCTTCCCCTAGAAATTCTGGGACAGGTGGCCTGGGGTGAAGAACACTAAGGCTGTGTCTGAACTTCCAGATCCTCTGCGTAGGAGATGGATATGTTCCTTTTTGGAAAAATAGGTATTCTCAGCTGTGAAGAAGGCTTGCATTATTATCAGCCTGTCCTAACTACCTCATCACTGAAAAAACAAATAAACAAAAATCACACATTGTCTATTGCTGGGTTTTCTTACTGGAAAACACCTCTGGAGGAACATACTTTGAGGTAGATTCTGGTTTGATGGAATATTGGTCCTTTTTCTGCTTCAGGTTTTGAACTTTGAAGCAGTGATTGGCTGACTGAGGTGTATGTCTGCATGAAGCCAGTGGCTTCCTCTGGCTTTGATTTTCTTGGTCTGAACAGCAAGTGCTAAATGGAGAGACACCCAGGACAGCTGAGATATTTTTGGACAGTGGGGTGATCTTATTGCTGACACTTCTTTTAGGAGAGTATTTGTTCCCATCCTTCTAGAAGGAAAGAAATAATAATACTGGGCTTTACCAGCCGAACCACAGCTCACAAGCAGCTTTTCACCCATCTGTACCCTGTGTTTTTGCCCCAGGAGAAAGTACATGGTCAAATGAGTGATGCTGGGAAGTGGGTGGGGCAGGGCAGTGCCTTGTTCCCCTGAGACAGGCAGGTTTCTTCCTAGCTGAGTGAAACTGTGGTTCTTCTCCAATTTCAGAGTTGGTAAGACTTCACTCATGAACCAGTATGTGAACAAGAAGTTCAGTAATCAGTACAAAGCGACAATAGGAGCAGACTTCCTGACGAAGGAGGTGATGGTGGACGACAGACTAGTCACAATGCAGGTAAGCACTGGTCTCAGCTTGCCGGCCATGCCCAGCTCATGCACCCTTGACCCTTTCTCCTGTGCCTGCCTGCTCCCTTCTCTCTTCTTTAGTCATGAGTAATTGGCTTACAGGTAGGGTTGCCAAATAAAATACAAGAAAGATAGCAAGTTAGTCCCCAAATTTGCATGACACAGTAGAATTTTTTCATGGTTTTTCCAAAGTTCGGATTTCTCAGGTCTGTTTTTTGTTGTTTTGGTTTGAGGTTTTTTGTTGTTGTTTTGTGTTAAGTTGTTTTGTGTTGAAGTTTTTTGTTGTTGTTTTGTGTTAAATCCTGCAGATTCCTGTCTTGTGTCTCCAAAATGCCTAACTCGTCTCTTTCTTAATATCCTTGCCTCATGCTTTAGGCCAGAAAATCTTTGTGTCTTTCCTGTGTTCTCACAGCAGCCATTAAGGTAGTTTTCCGGCTTCTTATAAGCTGTCTTATCTGTAGCCCCCAAAGTTGTGTTTCTTTTAAGCCAATCTGTTTTTTTCTTATATTGGCTTAATTTGATTTCAAGGGCTTCCTTTTTAATAGGATAAAAACAGATTCCTTCACATGGCTCTTTGAAAGCCTTCACATTCTGGCCACGAACTCTTCTTCACTTTTTCATCTCCTGCCAGTCCTTGCCTGTCATGTGGTACTCTTACAAAGCTGTCTGCACGGTTCGGCTTCCAGCAAGGCCCTCTTTTCACATCTGTACTCGTCCCAAAGTCTCCAGCGTTCAGACCAGATATTGTTTTGGGAGCTATCTCCACAGCAGTGTTCCCTCCTTTCTGTGTGGGAGAAAAGTGGGTTCATGTGTCGACCTTGAGCTGTGACGTGCTCCCAGAGAATGAGGCTTCTTGATACTGACCTCACTCCCGTAGGATGGAGCTGAGACAGGTCTCCCTACCCCCCACCCCCCCACACACACAGTGGTGTTTGCTATGTAACTGGAAGTGGGCAGAATAGGTCAAGGGGACTAAGAGGTACAAGCATCAGTTATAAATTGTGCAGTATAGGGCTGTAGCCAGTAGTATTGTACTAACTTTGTGTCATTTTAAAAAGTTTTCGGGAGTTCCCATTGAGGCTCAGCAGTAACGAACCTGACTGGTATCCATAAGGATGTGGGTTCAGTCCCTGGCCCCGCTCAGTGGGTTAGAGGTCTGATATTGCCACGAGCTGTGGTGCATGTTGCTGGCATGGCTTGGATCTGGCGTTGCTGTGGCGGTGGCGTAGGCTGGCCTCTGAAGCTCCAATTGTACACCTAGCCTGGGAAGTTCCATATGCCATGGGTGTGGCCCTAAAAAGGGGAAAATTTTTTTTTAACTTAATTTTTATTTTACATTGGAGTATACTTAATTTATAGTGTTAGTTTCAGGTGTACAGCAGAGTGGTTCAGTTACACTTATACATATATTCATTCCTTTTCAGATTCTTTCCCATATAGATTTTTACAAGTTACTGAGTTTGCTGTGCTATATAGTAGGTCCTTGTAGATTATCTATTTTGTTTTGTAAATAGGTTCATTTGTGTTGTTTCTTTAGATTCCACATATAAGTAAGTGATATCATATGATATTTGTCATTCCCTTTCTGACTTACTTCACTTAGTATGATAATCTCCAGGTCCATCCACGTTGCTGTGAATGGCATTATTTCCTTCTTTTTTATGGCTAAGTAGTATTCCATGGTATACATATATCATATCTTTTTTTTTTTTTTTTTTTTTTTTTTTTTTTTTTTTTTTTTTTTTTTTTTTGTCTTTTGTCCTTTTAGGGCCACGCCTGTGGCATATGGAGGTTCCCAGGCTAGGGGTCGAATAGGAGCTGGAGCTGCTGGCCTACATCACAGCCACAGCAATGCTAGATCCGAGCCGCGTCTACGACCTACACCCCAGCTCACGGCAACGCCGGATCCTTAACCCACTGAGTGAAGGCCAGGGATTAAACCTGCAACCTCATGGTTCCTAGTTGGATTCATTTCCGCTGCGCCATGACGGGAACTCCTGTATCATATCTTCTTTATCTATGGCTCTGTTGATGCTCTGTTGATGGACATTTAGGCTGCTTCCATGTCTTGGCTTTTGTGAATAGTGCTTCAGTGAACACTGGAGTACATGGATCTTTTCCAATTACAGTTTTCTCTAGATAAAGGCACAGGAGTGGGATTGCTAGATCATATGGCAGTTTTTTATTTAGTTCCTGTTATGGCTCAGTGGTAATTAACACGACTAGTATCCAAGAGGATTTGGGTTCCATCCCTGGCCTCACTCAGTGAATTAAGGATCTGGCGTTGCCGTGAGGTGTAGTGTAGGTTGGATCCCGCGTTGCTGTGGTGTAGGCCAGCAGCTACAGCTCCGATTCGACCCCTAGCCTGGGAACCTCAATATGCCTTGAGTGTGGCCCTAAAAAGCAAAAAAAAATCTCGATGTATACCTGAAACTAGTAAAATATTATAAAGTCAGCTATACTTTAATAATCTGTGTGTGTGTATAACTAAAGTTTAAATAAGCCAAGCTCAAGAGAAAGGAAATTTGCAGGTAATAGGAAAGGAGAGAGACCTGAATGCCAGTAGTAAGCTCAGGCTGCTGCCTTGGTGATGTGTGAATTTAAAACAAGGGCTGGGAGTTCCTGTCATGGTGCAGCGAAATGAATCTGACTAGGAACCATGAGGTCGTAGGTTCGATCCCTGGCCTCGCTCAGTGGGTTAAGGATCCGGCGTTGCCATGAGCTGGGGTGTAGATTGCAGACATGGCTTGAAGCCTGCGTTGCTGTGGCTGTGGTGTTGGTTGGTGGCTACAGCTCCAATTAGACCCCTAGCCTGGGAACCTCGATATGGCACGGGTGTGGCCACAAAAACATTAAATAAATAAATAAAACAGGGGTTAGAGGGAGTTCCCATTGTGGCTCAGTGGTAGCAAACTCAACTAGTATCCATAAGGATGTGAGTTTGATCCCTGGCCTTGCTCAGTGAGTTAAGGACCCAGCATTGCTGTGAGCTGTGGTGTAGGTCACAGATGTGGCTCTGATCCCACGTTACTGTGGCTGTGGTGGAGGCCAGCAGCTACAGGTCCCATTCAACCCCTAGCCTGGGAACTTCCATATGCCTCTGGTGGGGCCCTAAAAAGACAACAAGCAAAAAAAAAAAAAAAAAAAAAAAAAATGGGCTAGAGCACTGTCAACCATCAGGGACAAAAGATATGAACAGCCTGAGTTGGTGGGAGTTAGGGGTGGAACTGCGAGCCCGCTGGATGTCAAGACATACAGTCATCTGGGAGCTTGAAGATGTAACCAAAACCTCAGCCTGAGTAAGTGGCCCAGCTGGTGTGTGAAGTATAGGCTTTGCTGCTTGGTCTCCTGCTTGGAGACTATGGGTCCCACCGTGCTTGTGTCTGGGCTCCTGCTTTATACTCTGCATGGCACAGGCCTTTGCCATCCTGGCAGAAACAAAGAGAAGGCCACTCTGTAGGTAGCTATACAACTTCTGGATAGAGGATGAGCTCATAGCCACATGAGGAAATATTGTACCGCAGAAAATGTTCACAATGACTAGAAATCTCTTCAAAAGGAATGGAAACCGCAGTGAAAAGGGACACTGAAAAATGAGGATATGGAAAACTGAGAACTTTTAGGAAGTGAAAAAAGTCACTGAAATAGACTGAAGAGTAGAAACGGCAGATTAAACACAGCTGAAGAAAACAGAAAATGTCAACATTAAGCTGAGCAAGTTACCACAAAGAAAACTCAAAATTATGGAGCACCAAAAGTCAGAATCCTAGGAGTTCCCTTCGTGGCTCAGTGGTTAATGAATCCGACTAGGAACCATGAGGTGGCGGGTTCAATCCCTGGCCTTGCTCAGTGGGTTAAGGATCCGGCGTTGCCGTGAGCTCTGGTGTAGGTCGCAGACGCGGCTCAGATCCCGCTTTGCTGTGGCTGTGGTGTAGGCCAGCAGCTATAGCTCCTGTTAGACCCCTAGCCTGGGAACCTCCATATGCCGCGGGTGCGGCTCTACATAAAGGCAAAAAGACAAAAAAAAAAATCAGAATCCTAAGGTAAGTGGAGAGCAAAGACAGATAAAGGGACAACAGTCAGACAGATGAGTTCTCAGCAGCGACAGACAGCCAAGGAGATTGGGGTTTGTCCCCGGTGCTGCGGTGAATGCGGCCTGGATGGCACGAGTCTCCCCGCGCCCCTGCTGGACAGAGCTGCTTCCTGTAGCAGGAGAGCCAGGCGAGCCCCGCCGGGCTTCTGGTAGCCATGTGGGCAGAGGCAGAAGTGAGAACTGGCCCCATCTGGCGGGGGCCTTGCTTCTAAAAGCCCCCTCATGCACCTCAGGCTGAGACCTCTGGGGAGCCCAGGGCGCCAAGCAGTCTGGAAAGGGCGTGAACGACCATCATCCTCAGGTTGCGAAGGGTGCCCCTTCGCTTCCACGGCCAGTTTAAAAGACGAGTTATAGGAAAACCATCATCGCTGACAAGGGCCTCATCCTCCTAGATCTTGAGGAATCCTCAGCTGTGTTTCATGGGCTTTTAGTAGCTTTGAAAGTAAAAGATAATTCAGGTCAGACAGCAAGGCAGGAACCAGTGCAAACCTCCCTGGCAATTTCAGAGTGGGTTTTGTATTTAGAGAAATAAGGCAGTCTTAAGTATCTGCAGAGAAGAAACTATGCAGGTGGCGTGGGTCAAACTTCTAAAAATGAAATGCAATGACCAGCACTTGTAAATTTAGAGAATGTTTTTAGCAGCAGTTGGGCTGCACCAGAAGAGGGCTGAAAGGTGGAGAATGTTGGGAAATGGGAAAGAGGTGGCAGAAACAGGATTCAGTGAGTAGGTCAGACCTACCTTTCCTCAGTCTCAGAAAGGTGGATAGATCAAAGATAATATTTGCTGAGAATTTTTCAGAATTGATGTGGCACCAAGAGCCATAGATTCAAGAAGTCCCAATCCCAAGAATAAAAAAGTCTAGAAAAATCATGATGAAATTTTGTTTAAAGAGAAAAACTTGGGAGTTTCCTTCATGGCCCAGTGGTTAACGAACTGAACTAGAATCCATGAAGATACAGGTTCAATCCCTGGTCTCTTTCAGTGGGTTAAGGATCTGACATTGCCATGAACTGTGGTGTAGGTCACAGACTCGGCTCGGGTCCTATGTTGCTGTGGCTGTGATGTAGGCTGGAGACTGCAGCTCCGATTCAACCCCTAGTCTGGGAACCTCCATATGCCATGGGTGTGGCCCTAAAAAAAAAATGGAGAGAGAGAATGACAGACTTGAGGACAAAGGAAACATGATCTGGAAAGGAGCAGCAGAGAGGATGACGGTGGGAATCTGAGAGAAATGTCACCTTAGTGTCCCATCCCCACTGGAAATACCCTCCTCCAAGAATGAAAGCACCTATATCCCTGAGCTCCAGCGGCAGGAATTGTAAAAATGTACTCCAGGCAGAGGGAAGGTGATTACATTTGGAAAGATCTGAGATTGGAAGATAAATTGAGATTAACTTAATTGTATGCATACATCTCTTTGTAGAATTATAATCCTAATATTAAGAGTATGTTGGAGTTCCCATTGTGGCTCAGCCGGTTAAGAGACTGACTAGTATCTATGAGTATGGGGGTTTGATGCCTGGCCTCACTCAAGTGGGTCAGGGATTCAGCATTGCTGTGAGCTGTGGTTTAGGTCGCAGATGTGGCTTGGATCCTCCCTTGCTGTGGCTGTGGTGTAGGCCAATAGCTGCAGCTCCAATTCAGATGGGAACTTCCATATGCTGTGACTGTGACCCTAAAAAGACAAATCATCATAATAATAAACAGGTTGGACTGATGTATTCCCACAATCAGTTTGAGATAGGCTGCACTTCCAGCCAAAACTTGAATTTGTTAGCCTTTTAAATTTGCAACTCCCTGTAGTCAGGCAACTGAACGTTAAGGTTTCTTCTGAGAGTTGCCTATTGAGGCCTTCAGCCCAGGTGTCCGCTAGGTCATGTATACTCTTATGCATTGTTAATAGCATTTTCTCATGGCCTGCTGTAGTTTGTTATATGGAATCACATTATTCAGATGTTTACTGTAATCAGTCTTTACTGTTTTATGATTTGTGCTTTCTCTATTTTATTTGGTGTTGTTTTGTCTTTTTTTAGGACTGCACCTTTGGCACATGGAAGTTCCCAGGCTAGGGGCTGAATTGGAGCTGTACCTGCCACAGCAACGCAGGATCCAAGCTGCATCTGCGACCTACACCACACACAGCTTATGGCAGCACCTGATCCATAGCCCACTGAGCAAGGCCAGGGATCAAACCTGCATCCTCATGGATATGGTTCATTACTCCTGAGCCACAACAGGAACTCCTGCTTTCTTCATCTTAAGTGCCTACAGTTAAATTAAAAGAAAAAAATTTTTTTTCATTTTAAAGATTTTAGTTTTGTTTTTCCATCCAGGTCTTGAATCCTCTGGCTGCTCCCCACCAAAGGGAAAGCCGCCAGCCCAGGCCTGTATATGGCCAACCCCTCCTTTCCCATTCTTCTGCAAAGCCACCTCCCTCTACCTACCCAGTGTCCAGCTAGGTGTGCCCTGTTTCTGTGCTGTTTGTCCCTTGATATGTGGATCTCTGTAACAATATCAAACTGTTTAAATTACTACGGCTTCATAAGTTACCTTTAAATTTTTTATGTACACTTGACTCCTTCTAATGTTTAATTAATATTGATTTCTAGCTTCTTCCTGAACAACGTTAAGAATTTTTTTTTTTTTTCTCTTTTTAGGGCTGCAGTTGCAGCATACGGAATTTCCTGGGCTCGGGGTCTCTCCCCCTTGGCAACCACAGATCTGTTCTCGAGGTCTCTGAGTCTATTTCTGTTTTGTAGATAGGTTCATTTGTGCCCTGTTTTACCTTTTTTTTTTAGGGCTGCACCCGTGGCATATGGAGGTTCCCAGGCTAGGGGTCGAATTGGAGCTACAGCTGCCGGCCCACACCACAGCCATAGCAATGCCAGATCCAGGCCGCATCTGTGACCTACTCCACAGCTCACAACAACGCCAGATCGTTAACCCACTGAGCGATGCCAGGGATCGAACCCACAACCTCATGGTTCCTAGTTGGATTCATTAACTGCTGCGCCATAATGGAAACTCCTGTGCCCTATTTTAGACTCCACATATAAGTGATATCATACGGTATTTGTCTTTTCCTTCTGACTTACTTCACTTAGTATGAGAATCTCTAGTTCCATCCATGTTGCTGCAAATGGCACTATTTTGTTCCTTTTTTTTTTTGGCTGAGTGTATTCCACTGTGTGTATATATATATACACCAACACCACATCTTTTTTTTTTTTCCTCTTAATGGATTTTATTTCAATTATAGGTGTACATAAATCATCACAAGTCAGTTTTACAGATTTTGTATCCCAAACCCCCAGTGCATCCCCCCACCCCCCTACACCACATCTTCTTAATCCATTCATCTTTTGATGGCCATTTAGGTCGTTTCCATGACATGGCTATTATGAATAGTGCTGCTATGAATATATGGGTGCATATATCTTTTTGAATTATAGTTTTGTCTGGATATATGCCCAGGAGTGGGATTGCTGGATCCTAAGTTAGCTTTATATTTAGTTTTCTGAGGAACCTCCATACTGTTTTTCATAGTGGTTGTACCAGTTTATATTCCCTCCAATAGTTTAGGGGGATTCCCTTTTCTCTACACCCTCTCCAGCGTTTGTTATTTGTAGAGGTGATACACTTTGTAGGTTAATATTTGTTATGTTGGAGTTGTGGATAGATAAATATGTGTGTGTGTTTTGAATGTAGAAAATATTTCAATTAAAATATTACAAAATTTGAAAGATGACAGCCACTGGACTGTTCTAAGTTTGAAGTTAATTTTGAAAACTTGCAGATTTCAACTTTTAATTCCTTATTTTGACTTCTCTGTTTCTCAGTTCCAAATAACCTTTTGGTTTCACCCAGGAGTTGTAATAAAGTTCTTAAATAATTCTGCTCTTGGGATCCTGTCCTAAAGAAGCAATCTGAAATACAGAGAAAGGCGCTGTGTGGTAATGTTTAGTGCTGAGTTGAGTATAACTATGAAAAACGCAGCAGCGGGTTTTTTGTTTGTTTGTTTGTTTTGGCCATCCTTACAGCATGCAGAAGTTCCCAGGCCAGGGATCAAACCTGTGCCACACCAGCTGCTTGAGCCACAACAGAGACAGTGCTGGGTCATTACCTGGTTAGGTCACCAGGGAACACCCAGCCATGTTTTTTTTTAAAAAAGAATGGTTTGCTGAGTCATTGGGCAGTAGTACAGATGTGAGGCGTTGCCAGTTGTGTTTTGTGGGGCAACTGTAGGATTTCACCTCAGTCCCGCCCTGCCGCATGGGTACCTCGGCTAGGACACGAGTGAATGAAGATGGTCCCAGTGTGGGAGGAGGCCAAGTGTTTCAGGGCTTTGGGGGCTTTTGCTTTACTTATCCACATGTTTATATAGGAACAATGTTACATGTCTTTTTTAAAAAATATTAATTTACTTTTGGGCCGCACCCAAAAGTGTGGGCATGTGGAACCAGGCCAGGGATTGAACCTGCACCACAGCAGCAGCTTGAGCCACTGCAGTGACAACACTGGATCCTTAACCCACTGCGCCACCAAAGAACTCAACAATGTTACTTTTCTAATGGAAAAAAAATTTTTTTAATTCTGTCCATGTCTATATTTAAGTTGTTTTAAAATTTTTCTTTGCTACATTCTTTTCGTGGGAGTGGTTGTGTATTTGCATTTACTCTCTGACAGAGTTCTTGACCCCTCCGCCTCTGTCCTCTTTTATGAGAAAAGGCTCGTCTTTCCCCTTGGAGAGAGGTATTCAGTGTAGGACTGGAAAGAAGAGCGCATAGTGACTGGCACAGCAGCCCCACTCCTGGTCCTCTGTCCCTACACACCGGTTTGCCTGCGTGTGGGTACTTTGCTCATTGTGGGGGCCGGACAGTGTTAAGTGCCTGCCGCGCCTGGGCTGCATTTTCTTGTGTCGCCCTTCATCCTGCAGTCACTTCCCCTGGTTTCTAGTGGCCACTTTCTTTACCTGTGGTCTTGGCACTTCTGCCACACGTGGGTATTCACGGCAGCTACTGACTCCACCCCTGCAGGCTGACCTCCCACGGCCACTGGGGCCTGTCCTCCTTGGGGAGGTCCTTCCCAGAGCACCTCGCACATGTATCGCTCAGTACTTCCCAGGAATGGGGTGGGCTCCCAGGGACTGGCTCCCTGCTACCAGAGGTGTGACCCAGTGTTGGCCATGTCGCCATGCACTGAGTGTGTCCGGTCACGTACACCGCAGGGAAAGGCTGAGTGGCCTTTGCAGCAGTGACACGCAGCCCCTTCCAACATGCGCTCTGAGTGCAGCTTGGCCTGTGTGGTCTGTCTGCTTTATTGGAACTGCCTTTAGGGCTTTGGAAGCAGCCACTCCCAGCCTTCCAGACGGCACTCGTGTTCTGGCTCTGCCCTCGTTTGCCATGGTGCTGTTTCAGCCAGTCCCCAAGGGCAGACCAGCCTTCTGGGTTTGCGCACCGTGTCAGGGCTCCTTCTGGAGAGCATCTTGGGAGGTGCTGTGGGCTTTGGGTGTCATGAGCTTGGTAACGGGGAAATGCCAGCCCTGTAGCACAGCCCTGTTGGGCTACCTGCCCTGCTCCAGATGCACATCCTCAGACCCAGCGCCATGGCCTCCTTTTGTAGGATGAGGCCCTTCCTCCCTGAACTGGAAGGTCAGTCTGCGTGTGGCCAGGGTGGGTGACTTACGTGTCCACGAGTGCTCTGGGTCCTGGGAGGCAGGGCTGGCTGCCTGAGAAGGTCTTCCCAGAGGAGTGCGGCCCTCCTTTTGCAGAACATGGTTCTGGAGGTAGAAGTGTAGCTGCATAGTCCATAGTCCATCTTGGTTTAAACCTTGGGCCTTTGGGTAGCTGGCTGCTGATCTGGACATTAAGGTGGAATTTATTTGGGTTATGAGGATGGTTCAGATTCTTGTGTTGTTCTGAAGCCCAGTGGTTTCCTGCAAATAGACACTGGATCCATCAGTTGAAGACCCTATCAGCTGGAAGGTGCTGCACTCGGCTTCAGACCCTGTGGCTCACTGTTGAGGGGGTTTGGGGACCTTCCTGGGGACCTTCCTGGGAACCTTCCTGGGAACACTGGCCATTTCTCAGGCTGACCAGTGCTGTTGGGATCTGGGGCATTGATGAAATCTATCCTTGCTCTTGAACCTCGTATGGCAACGAATGATGGAAATTCTTTGAGCTGGTCAGCAGCACCTGGTGCTCCTTTGATCGGAAGTGCCCTTCATCTGTCCTGTGGTGATCTCCTTGCCTTTTTCCCCTTGTTCTCTCCCTGTCTCTATGTATTTAGGTCTCTCTCTCTGTCTCTTTGTGTGTCCCTGTCTCTCCCTCTCCTCTCCCTGTGTCTGTCTCATCTGTGTGTTTGTGCTTCTGTGTGTCTGTCTATATCTGTCTCTCTCAGCACTTTTGTTTTCTTTGTTATTTGAGGTGTAGTATAAATAAAACATACTGACTTTCTTTTACAGGTCAGCTTTATATACAGTAAAACACATAGATTGAAATGTACAATTCAGTGAATAATCCCCTCTCCATATTTCCATCAAGCCCAGAAAGTTCCCGGGGGGTACATCTTGTTTATAGTACAGATATCTATCCACGGGACCACCACCTGCATCAAGATGAAAAGTCTTCCAGCACCTCCAGACTAGGGGGTGGAGGTTAGGCGGCGGCTCATGCACGCATACCTGCTGTTGGTCGGGTATTTTGGACAGGCCGGTGCTGACGTCTGCTGCCCAAATCCCAAAGTGCTGGTCCCTGGAAGGCCGAGTTTCCCCGCATGCCCCACAAATAAGCCTTTTGTCTCCCCAGATCTGGGACACAGCCGGCCAGGAACGGTTCCAGTCTCTGGGTGTGGCCTTCTACAGAGGCGCAGACTGCTGCGTTCTGGTGTTTGATGTGACTGCCCCCAACACATTCAAAACCTTGGATAGCTGGAGAGATGAGTTTCTCATCCAGGCCAGTCCCCGAGATCCCGAAAATTTCCCCTTCGTTGTGTTGGGAAACAAGATCGACCTCGAAAACAGACAGGTTAGTGCTGAAGCTGGTGGGAGGCGTTTAGATTATAACTCCTGAAGCACAAAAAGGCTTTCTTGAAGAAGTGGCAGCTACGTTTTGGGTGACTGGTACAGTTTTTAGATTTGCTTAGCAAAAAGCCAGGTGCCTCAAGGATCTGTTTGGCTGGGTGCGCCCCCTTGTGGGGCAGTGGTGGGACCACCACCTAGTTACCTGCCCAGCCCCAGGCTCCCTGACCTTGGAAAGACGTGCCATCTGGGCTTCCCCCTGGTGGGAGGGGGCAGTGGCATTCCCTTTCAAGTTATGCCCACAGAGGAGCGAGTCCATTCGGGACCTGCCAGTACTGGCTGTCCTTCCAAGCCCAAGGGAAGTGACATGACTTGAGACGAGGTGGGATTCAGTCTCTGAAACTCAAGAGGCAGACCTGATCAGCAGTCTAGCTCACGACTGTTAAATGGGGAACGCTTCTCGAGTGGGCGCTGTCATCTGCCCAGAGCGCTCAGACCTGGAGATGGTACATCTGGAAGCTGCTGGCCAGGAGGAGCGTTCTGGGGGCTGCTGTCACCTTCCTCTCCTGTGAGAGCCACCTGATTCTGTGAGTTTGACAGGTTCTGTGCCGAGTCCAGATTGCTGGCGGTGCACTGCCTCCAGGCCAGCTGCCTCCAAGGACCAGGGCCAGGTGACCGGCTGACTCTGGCCCGCTGCCTGTGCCTCTGTGCCTCATTCCCCATCTACACTGGCAGGAGGGGATTAGATTTTGTTGTCCCCAGGGCCTGCCTAGATCTCTGCACGTGTATAAGGTCACTGAGGCTGAGTGAAGGTTGCTCTGGTTTACCTTCAAGTAGCATCTCCCCAGGGACAGAAAGTATGTCTTAATTAGAGCTCGGCTCACTTTCCCATCTTCCCTCAGTAACCTAGTCCTCCTTTCGTGCAGTGAATGGGCCGGGGGCGGAGAGGGAATCAAGAGGTGGGAGGTGGGCTGGGAGCTGCAGAAATCGGGCCTCTGGGCATGTGGCACAGGTGATGTAATGGGTGGGGACAGGGAAGGGGATTCGGACCTGACAACCAAGTCTCTGGGCATTTCCCAAGCTGCGAGGCTTTTCTCCTGGGCTGCTGTGTGTTCACTGGGAGCTGTGGGTGTAGCGGGGTGGGCGGGGCACATAGTCGGCATCCCCTGTGGACGGGGACCACGGCCCTCCTGGGCAGGATGGCAGCCGTGCCGGTCAGCTCCGTTGTGAGCACACATGCCTCTTCTTCCAGGTGGCCACGAAGCGGGCGCAGGCCTGGTGCTACAGCAAAAACAACATTCCCTACTTTGAGACCAGCGCCAAGGAGGCCATCAACGTGGAGCAGGCCTTCCAGACGATCGCCCGGAACGCGCTGAAGCAGGTGGGTCTCAGCCGCTGCCTGCCTTGTCCTTAACCTTCTCTCCTAGCTGTCGTTATCTGGGATGGTAACATGTTCCACTAAAGCTTTCAGGAAAGCTATTTGCTGGTGAATAACTTCAACGGTTGGGGGCAGTGGAGAGGCCAGCTGAGGCCGCCCTGGTCTGACTGGCACCTTTGCAGCTGTTGAGGTCAGGCCTCTAGGGGGCCCTGGTCAGCTGCCTCTTCCTGGTTAGAGAGGGGACTCGAATTCCAGTCCCAGCTCTGCTGCCCCTCATAGGGTCTAGATGGGGCTTTTTTGTTATTTTTACTTTTATATGCATTTGTTTTTTGTGGAATTTATTCCCAGGCTGTAAGTTTTTGTCTCCTCAGTTTCTTCTGGGATATCTTGTTCTTCTGGCTTAGAACAGGCTGCTCTTTCTCAGTAAGGGTCAGTGGGGAGGTCAGGCGGGTGCTTCTGGCTGGCTTTGTTGCCTTGCACGTGCTCAGTGACTGGAGAGCCCACACCTGAGCCCCGAGGTTCAGCACTCCTCTCCTCACTTCGGAGTTTGTGCAATAAAAATTTAGCACTTCCAGAGCTCCCATTGCAGCTCAGCGGGTTATGAACCCAGCTGTTATCCATGAGGATACGGATTTGATCCCTGGCCTTGCTCAGTGGGTTAAGGACCCAGTGTTGCTGTGAGCTGTGGGGTAGGTCACAGATGTGGCTCAGATCCTGTGTTGCTGTGTCTGTGGGGTAGGCCAGCAGGTGTGGCCCTAAAAAAGCCAAAAAAAAAAAAAAATCAACCCTGTGTTCAGCGCCACTTTTGGCCTCACACCTTCGCCGCTGTTAAGACGGAATGGGGGAGTTCTGTTGCACAGCAGAAATGAATCCAACTAGGAACTAGGAGGTTGCAGGTTCAATCCCTGGCCTCACTGAGTGGGTTAAGGATCCGGTATAGCCATGAACTGTGGTGTAGGTTGCATATGCGGCTCAGATCTGGTGTGGCTGTGGCGTAGGTTGGCTGCTACAGCTCTGACCCCTAGCCTGGGAACCTTCCTATGCCACAGGTGCAGCCCTTAAAAAGACAAAAAAAGACAGAACGGCACACACTGCTTCTGTCAAGTGACAGATTTGAGATGCTTGTTGGCTTTTCAAATATGTGTACCCTTAAAGACCTGGGCAGTTTCACAAGCGTTCCTAAAGTGATCATGAAGATTTGAACAATGTTACGGGGTTTTTGGGTCAAGTGAATAGCAAGCCATTTTTAGAGATCATAGAAGCCACTTAATAGAAAAGGAAGCTGGATCTAGTTTTTAATCGTATCGGAGCCCCCGCCCCTTCTGCCTGCCTTTGGTGTTAATGGAGGTGCAGTGACATATACTGACTGTCCTTCTCCTGATTGATTCCTGGAAAGTTAGCCCAGGGCTTGAGTAATTCTAGTCCTTGGATAAAGTTTACCTGCATCTTGTTTCTTCAGCTGTAACCCCCCCTCCCCCAATAAGTGATCTCTTATTGGTATGTATCATTTGAAGGCTTTTTGGTTCGGTCGCTCTAATGGGGCTGGTGAGTACAGGCAAATCCCAGGCCTCCTCAGTGTCTGTGGTCCTTAGACGTGGGGCTCAAAGCTCAAGGGAGCACCTGGTGGCTGGGAAGGGCCCTGCGGGCTGCCGGCTCCTGGAAGCAGGTTTGCACAGGCTGTGGTGTTCAGCCAACAGGGCATCTGGACCTGTGGGCTGGGAAATAGTTGGAGTGGGTAGATCCAAGGATTATTGCTGGAGTTTCTCTGAAAGAAAAGCGTACCAGGGATGGCAAAAGTCTGCGAGCCAGCCTCTGTATGATTAAGACTGTTAGATTGTTCGGCCATGGCCTGCCCAAGTTCCTGGGCCAGGGATTGAACCTGTGCCACAGCTGTGACAGCACTAGATCCTTAACCCACTGCTCCACCAGGAAACTCCAAGGCATATGTATTTTTAATGGAGGGAAGCCATTGTTTTCCCCAGGGACAGTAATACTTCAGTTCCTACCAAGCAGGGGGGGGTTCTTTTTTCCTGCCCTGCTAGCAAGCAGGGGGCTTTACCGGGAGCTGTCCTGATACCTCTGTGGGTTTTCTCTGCTACAGCTGGGCTGCCCCCTTCTTGCAAGCTTTTATGAATGGTTAACTTTACCTGTATTGCAGTGATTTTTTTTCCAATTCCTTTGATCATAGAAAAAAACGGAATGCCTTTTTAAATTTCTAGATTTTTTTGTGCCTTTGTTGTAGCCGATACTCTGCTACATTGGGGTCTGTTTTTCGTCTCCCCCTCCCCAGACCATCTTGACCTGCCTTTCCCGTGTACTCTGACCTCTGGGAAGGCCAGCCTCCCCTCACTGGTTTTACAATTTTTGGTTGGCTGTTTTGATGTATTTTCCATTTAGACCAAGAATTTTATTCCAGTTATAGTTTTTTCCTTCCTCACCCTCTCCCAAGATACAAGCTTATTGAGAGTGTGACTGGAATTGCGTTGTGACAGTTGTGTTCATGTGCTCTGGATGCCATAACAGAGGACTGCAGACTGGGTGGCTGAAGCAAGGCTTATTTTCTCTCCATTCTGGAGGTCAGTAGTCCATTATCAAGGTGCTGCCAAATTCCATTTCCGGCGAGGAAAGTGTTTGCAGAGGGCTCAGGGCACCAGTGGCTGCCAGTGGGTCAAGACTTTGTTTTGGGGGCGCTGTGAATGAACGTCCTATAATGAGACCATGGGATGATCTTCACGGACATGGTGGCCACACTAGAAAGCACTGACTGGCCACTCCGTGCCACAGTAGAGCTTTTAATACATAGGTTTAGAGGTTTGTACTCGTATGCGGTTGTGAATAGACTAATTTCAGGTGATTACCAGCACCCCCTGCTTTCTCTCCAAATCCTTGAATGGCTCCTGACACACAGGTAAGTGCTGAGTTTTCTATACCAGGAACTAGAAAACTGTTCCTCGGAGGAAACGTTCTGCCTAAGCACATGTGCCCACGCCAGCCACAGCCCTGCCAGGCGCCCAGTACAGGTGGAGGGTCTGTCCCTGGCTGGGCTGTGTGTGTGCGGCACTGGGGACGAGACCCTCCTAAACCTTTGCAAAAAAAATGACCAGAAGTCCAGAAAAATAAGGGGTCTGGGAGGACAGTGAGTACTTAACTCTGGCTCACGTTGCCCGTGGAAGTCTGACTCTACACGTGGACAGAACCGCTGTATCCCCGGCAGTCACAATGCTCTGACGCAGGGCACCTCAGCTCCATCCTACCTGCTGGTGCTGCAGAATTTCCCTCGTCCTCGTGCTTGGCCTTTCAGGTTGAGCACCTTCTGCCAGAGCCCCCGCTTCGCTGCCGGGCCTGCCCCCGCTCCGTCCCCCTCTGCCCAGCTAAGGCCTGAGCACCAGGCTCTGCCGCCACTGGCGCCCCTGTGCCCCGAGTAACCGACGGTCTCTCCCCTGCCCAGGAGACGGAGGTGGAGCTCTACAATGAATTCCCTGAACCCATCAAACTGGACAAGAACGACCGGGCCAAGGCCCCAGCGGAAAGCTGCAGTTGCTGAAGCGGCAGTGAGCAGAGCACAGAGTCCTTCACGAACCAAGAACACACTTAGGCCTTCCACCACACACCCTCCTTCCCCAGAGTCATCTCTCCTTTCCAGCTGCCAAGAGAAACCCCACCCTGCCCCTTCGCCCTGCACACACACACACACACACACACACACAGACTCCACGGCGCAGGCCCGAGGCAGCTCCATCGGCGTCCCCACAGCAGCCCTCTTGTGGCATCAGGATGGGCCAGCTGTAGAAACTGCTCTGGTGTGGAGTCGGCATCAGAAGCTTCCTTTTTGTCCACTGGAGAGAGAGAACTGTTTACAGTTAATCTGTGTCTAATTAGTTACCTGATTTTTTTAACCGTCTTGTGGTCTTTTTACCCCCACCCGCTCCCTCCTGTGAAGGCTCCACTTGGGAAGGCTGGTGCCCCATGCTCATTACAGGCTCACCCCCAGTCTGTCAGGCTGAGTTTTGTATGTATCTGTTAATGCTTGTTACTTTTAACTAATCAGATCTTTTTACAGTATCCATTTATTATGTAATGCTTCTTAGAAAAGAACCTTATAGTACATGTTAATATATGCAACCAATTAAAATGTATAAATTAGTGTAAGAAATTCTTGGATTATGTGTTTAAGTCCTGTAATGCAGGTGTAAAGATGGAGGGTTGAGCCCTGTCTGGATTACAGAGCGTTAAGCAACTCAGAATTCAGAAATCCAGCTGGAGGCAGTATTCTGTACAGTAGACATGAGAATTATGTACGCCTTTTATCAAAGACTTAAGAGCCAAAAAGCTTTTCATCTCTCCAGGGGGAAAACTGTCCAGTTCCTTCTGTATCTAAATTTTCCAAAAGGTTGATTTGCATAATACAGTGTGTGTGCAATGGAGAAATGACTGTTGTTTTGAAAATTAAAACTCGCATTTTTCCTTTTTCCCCACCCTGCTCCACACTTTGAAACTCCCCTATTAGATCAACATCCCACCTACAAGCAGGAAAGGAAAGTCCTAACAGATCTGTCCTGGTGATCTTACCTTTGTTCTAGAAGGCGCTCCTTTCAGGGTTGTGGTCCTTAGGTTAGCAAACCCTTCTTTTCCCCCACCGCCTCCCAGTATTGCCTGCCAGGATTACCCTGTTTCTTCGGTGTGGAGCCGGGCAGTTCTGGTCTCCCTGGGATCCGCCCCTGCCTTGTAGCTTGCTTAACGGAGCACGTCCCTTCTCCATGGGCCTGCGTTCAAGGGTGTGGGCCAGGTTCTTCTGTAAAGAGATGAACGTGATGCCAATAAAATGTAACAAGAACAAGATGGTCTGTCTTTGCCCTTTTTTCCTTTCTCCAGACTGGGGCTCAGGAGAGACCTCGTTAGGTAGGGAATCCAAGCCAGTGCCTTTTATCAAGCAGGAGTCTCCGGCATGGGGCTGGCGGGTGCTCTCAGGCAGAAAGGCCTTCTCACGTCCAGCCCAGGAGGACCCAGCTCTGCTTTTCTTGTCTTGTTTTTTTCATGGTGGGAACCCTGAACAGAGAGAGCTCAGTCCCTTCAGAGCAGCAATCACAGAGGGCTGGTGATCCTCGGGCCACGGGCAGCTGTGGGTATGAGCACAGCTTTTGGGCTGCCCTCTTCTTGAATGGGCGTGGTAGCTAACAGCCAGCACTAGTTCTGGTTTTTCATGGGAGAGGAAGACTGGGCAGCCAGGGCCTCAGATTCCAACACAGAGAAGTCACAACTGGGGCTGGCTAGATGCTGCCTAGAGCCAGTTTTTTGAAATGACTGGCATTTGTTGTCAGGACCTGCCCATTCTCAGCCTTGGGATTCTGCTTGGCTGTACTTGGCTGCATTTCCACTCCTCAGGCCCTCGGTCACTTTCTCTCCATGAGGCTCTCCATCTTCACTCCTGCTTCTGCTCCCTGGGCTGGTGTGATGTTTGGCCTTTAGAGGAGCAGCATCCCTCCTAGCCTGGGGCTCAGTGCGTGTGGTGCCTCCCTCCACAAACAAGGCTCCATTGCCCTCATTTGTCACTTGTCCTTGAAACTGACATTGACTGATAAACCAAACACTGACCCTGATGTTAAAACTCCCTCATCATGTTGAGCCAGCATCTATATTTCACCTTGAGGCTATCATCCTGTCACTGACGATAGTCCTGGTTTTGAACTGCCCTTTGACCTTGGCCTCCTTCAGACCTCTGACCTTTCATCCTCATGCCAACCAGTGTTCTGACCATGTCTTATCCTCAGATTTGACCTGACCTTGAACTTTTTTTTTTGTCTTTTTTGTCTTTTTGCCTTATCTAGGGCCACACCCTCAGCGTATGGAGGTTAGGCTAGGGGTCTAACAGGAGCTGTAGCCGCTGGCCTTCACCACAGCCACAGCCACGCGGGATCCGAGCCGCGTCTGCAACCTACACCACAGCTCACGGCAACGCCAGATCCTTAACCCACTTAGCGATGCCAGGGATCGAACCCGCAACCTCATGGTTCCTAGTCGGATTCATTAACCACTGAGCCACGACGAACTCCTGACCTTGAACTTTACCTTAATTCTTACCAATTCTTAACTCTTCTGATATAATCTTTGAACCAGCCCAAGTTTGAAGTGAATTTGAATTGGTTTTGTCATGAATCCCAAGTCTGATTCTAGGCTTTGTTTTGAATTTGACCTTGACCACTGCTCTAGTAGCTCTTCACACCTTGACACTGACAAAATAACCTCTTCATAATGATCCTGCACATTTTCTACTGACAGTGACTTACTCTGACATTAAACTTTACCTTAATCCGACCACTTTTTGCGGGGGGCCGCACCCATGGCATGTGGAGGTTCCCAGGCTAGGGGTTCAGTCGGAGCTACAGCTGCCGGCCTACGCCACAGCAACGCAGGCTCTGAGCTGCATCTGTGACCTACACCACAGCTCATGGCAACGCAGGATCCTTAACCCACTGAGCGAGGCCAAAGATTGTACCTGCAACCTTATGGTTCCTAGTCAAGATTCTTTTCTGCTGTGCCACAGTGGGAACTACTGTGTGTGTGTGTTTTTAGGGCCGTACCTACAACATATGGAAGTTCCCAGGCTAGGGATCAAATCGGAGCTGCAGCTGCCAGCCTACACCAGAGCCTCTCAGGATTCAAGCCACATCTGCAACCTATACCACAGGTCACGACAATACCAGATCCTTAACCCACTAAATGAAGCCAGGGATTGAACCCTCATCCTCATGGATACTAGTCAGATTTCTTAGCACCGAGCCACGATGGGAACTCCACCTTAACCCTGATCTTAACCAGCCTTTGGACACAGACCCTCCTCCATACTTTGAACCACCCCAACCCTGAAATGATCATTAAAACTGACCTGAACCCTGACTGAATCCTTGTCCTCACCCTTCACTCCTGCCTGACGTGCCTGCCCCTCTGGGGTGATTTCTGGGATACGTCCTATTCCTTTGCCAGAGCAGCTATTACCGTCGCCACAGCCTGGGCAACCTCTGCCACAGAACTGCACATTCTAGCTCTGGAGGCTAGTAAGTCCAAGATGGAGTCAGAATGGCTCTTTCTGGGGCCACTCTCCTCACACAGTCATCCCTCTGTGCTACTTTCTAATTTCTTCTTGGAAGACACCAGCCATAGCGTTAGCATGCCTTGTGACAGTCCCAGTCTGAGGTCAGGGGTTAAGACTCCTACGTGTGAATTCAAAGAGGACCCAGTTAAGCACCCCACGTATCCTGTCTACACGCTACCTCCCGTGTGTGTCACTGACCTTATCTTCTATTTCTTAGAAATGGATAATGTCAGTTTTCCCCTTGCTGACTTGTTTTAAGCCTTAAAAACATTGTAAGGTATCAACTATCCTCTCTAAGAGGTTGAAAAAAGTTAAGCACTTGCGTCAAGTTGGCTTGGCAGAAGTGCTCTTTCTCACAAGCCCCGCCCCCGCCACTGCCCCCCAGACACACACACCGGCCTTTACAGTGCACACACGCGCGCATGCGCGGCTTTACAGTGCTGGGCTAGGAGCCCAGCTGCCTTTTAAAACCTCGATTTCAGTGTGCAGCCAGCATTGAACTGGTATAAAAATGTCTCTCAATATTTTATTGGCTACACTGTGTAAGGTTCCCTGCTGATTCCTAAGAACGGATTTTGTCTTAAAAAATTTGATCTCAGGTACATACTGTTGCTCCATCACCACCAGGCTTCGGTCCTGCCTGCTCCCCTGCACATCCCACACAAAGTCGCTTTCCAGCTGTCCACGCTGATCACTAGTTGAGGACCTACTGTGTTTCACACCTGCCTGCCTGGCTCCCCGGGCAGCTCTGCCCCTGGGGGCTCGGTCCATTCCTTCCACCACCAGCTTCCACCTCGCCAGTGTCAGCACAGCCCACCACGTGCCTCTCTCCGGAAAGAGTTCTGCCTCAGTTGGCACTGCGGGGCCGAAGTTGCCCCACTTGCTGAGGCTCCAGGATGAGCGGGGCCGCAGTGTGGGACCCACTCAGGGTCTGGTCTAGGCCCCAGGTGCACAGGTTCTGCCTACGCCGCGGCGGGGAGAACACTTAAGGCTATAATAAATGCCTGGCTTAGGGGAGGAACAGGCCCCCTGGGAGGGTCTGGTGACTAGCACAGTGGGGTCCACAGTTAGGTCTCTATATGCAGCCTGAGCATGGCTCTCTCTAGTCCTCCCTCTGAGCCTGGAAAGGCCCCTCGGGTCTCTCACTCCTTGTCCCGAGGGGGTCAGGTCTGGTCTTCCTGGATCACCACACTCCGCGTGTCCTTGATTCTCGCTGTTTTCCACAGAAACAAGGGAACCACTGAAGCATATTGCAAGCAAGGATTACACACCATGGCCAAGTGGAATGTATTTCTGGGCTGCAAGGATGACTCGGCATACGACAGTCTATCCATACACTGCATTTACAGAATGAAGACAAAAGCCGACCTGACCATCTCAATTGATGCAGAAAATGCACCTGAAAAAATTCAAACTAATAAACTTCTGCAGAGGAAACCATGAACAACGGCAGTCTACTAAATGGGCTGATTAGGGCTTCATGGCCAAAATATATAAAGAACTCACACAACTCAATAGTAGACAAATGATCCAACTTTTTTTTGGCTTTTGTCATTTTAGGGCTGCATCCGAGGCATATCATATGGAGGTTCCCAGGCTAGGGGTCTAACCGGAGCTACAGCTGCCGGCCTACACCACAGCCACAGCAACGCAGGATCCGAGCCGCAAGCTACACCACAGCTCACGGCAACACCAGATCCTTAACCCACTCCAGCAAGGCCAGAGATTGAACCTCATGGTTCCTAGTCAGATTTATTTCCACTGTGCCGTGATGGGAACTCCACGATCCAACTTTTTAAAAAAAGGGCAAAGGACCTGAATAAACATTTTTCCAAAGAAGACATACAGATAACCTGCAGCTACAGGGAAAGGTGCTCAATCACCATCAGGGAAACACACATCAAACCACAATAGGTGTCACCTCACACTTGGTACAGTGGTTGTTTTTCGAAGACAAGAAACAACAGATGTTGGTGATGATGAGGAGAAAATGGAACCGTTGTGCCCTGTTGATGGGAATGGGAAACTGGAGGTTCCTCAAAAAATTAAAAATAGTACTGAACACGTGCTGCAGTTAGTGAGGAACCCGATGCTGAACTATGCTGTCAATCTGCTCTGGGTTGGGTTTCTGACATAGCAGAGCAGCTCCCTCACTGCCATCTCTTCTAACCCATCCCTCGACGAAAGCATTTGTGAAAAAGTAAAACAAAAAAGTTAAAAATAGAACTAACAGGAGTTCCTGATGTGGCACAGCAGGATTAAGTATCCAGCATTGCTGCAGCTGCCACTCAGAATCGATCCCCCCACCAGGAACATCCATATGCTGCGGATGTGGCCAAAAAAAAAAAAAAGAAAAGAAAACAGAACTACCAACTGATCCAGCAATTCTACTACTCAGTATTTATCCAAAAGAAATGAAAACAAAAAGATATCTACACCCCCATGCTCACTGCAGCACTGTTTACAACAGCCAAAGACACGGAAGCAACCTCAGTGTCCACTGACAGAGGAATGGATAAAGATGCGGTACATATATACAGCCATAAAAAAAAATCCTGACATTTGTGACAAGAGGGACGGACTTCAGGACATGATGCTAAGAGAACTAAGTCAGAGAAAGACATGGAATCTAAAATTAAATAAACCAGATTGGATTAAGATGGCGGAATAGAAGGACTGGAGCTCAGCTTCTCTCCCAAAAAAAGAAAACTACAACCAAATGCCAAGCAACCTTCAACCAAATGGACTGGAAACTTCCAAAAAAGATATTCTACTCCAGAAGACAAAGAGAACACATCGAGAGGTAGGAGGGGTGATTACGCGACAGAAGCAACACCATACCTCCCGGGTGGGAAGCCCCACAGACTGGAAAGTAACTGTATCACAGAGATTCACCTACAGGACTGAGAGTTCTGAGCCCTATGTCAAAACCCCATGCCTGGGGATCGGGCACAGGGAGAAAGAGCCCCCGGAGCATCTGGCATTGAAGGCCAGTGGGGCTTGTGTGCAGGAGCTCCACAGGACTGGGGGAAACAGAGACCCCATTCTTGAAAGGCACACACAGACTTTCACGTGCACTGGGTCCCAGGGCAAAGCAGTCTCCCTAGGAATCGGGTGGGCCCTGACTGCAATTCTTGGAAGATCTCCTGGAAAACGGGTGACTGTGGCTTGTTGTGGGGGAAGGGCACCGGAGATGAAGTTCTCGGGAACATTCATCAGCCTGCATTTCTCTGGAGGTGGCCATTTCTGGGAAAATCTGGTCCCTCCCATCAGCGCTGAGAAGCCCCAGGCCAAACGACAATTCAGGTGGGATCTCAGCCCCACCCATCAGTAAACAGGCTGCCTAAAGACCCCTCAGGCACACAGCCAGCCTCTAATCTCATCCAGAGACAAAGCCCCACCCACCATAGGGATAGGAATCAACCCCACCTACCAGTGGGCAGGCATCAGTCCCCCCCATCGGGAAGCCTGCAGCAAGCCCCGCCATACCAGCTTTAGTCACAGGGGAGGCAAACACCTGAACTAAGAGAGGCTACAACTCTATTGTCGACACAAAGGTCACCACATCAAAAACCTACAAAAATGAAAAGACAGAAAACCCTAACTCAGATAAGGGAGAAAGAGAAAAGCCCAGAAAAACAGCTCAGTGATGAGGAGATTATCAGCCTCCCAGAAAGAGACTTCAGACTGTTGATGCTGAAGATGATGTAAGGCATTGGGAATAAACTGGAGGCAAAGACTGATAATTTATAAGAAACACTGAGCAAAGAAATACAAGCTATAAAAATTAAACAAGAAGAGATGCAAAATACAATAACTGAAATAAAAAATTCATTAGAAGCAGCCAGCAGTAGAATACAGAGGCAGAAGAACGAATCAGCAAGGTGGAGGACAGATTAGTGGAAATCACTAATGCAGAAGAGAAAAGAGATAAAAGATTGAAAGGAAATGAGCAGAGTCTCAGAGAACTCTGGGATAATGTTAAAACACACCAACATCCATATTATAGGGGTGCCAGAGGGAGAAGAGAGAGAGAAGGGGACAGAAAAAATATTTGAAGAGAGAACAGCCAAAAACTTCCCTAATATGGGAAAGGAACCACTCACTCAAATCCAGGAAGCGCAACGAGTACCGTATAAAATAAACCCAAGGAGGAACACCCCGAGACACATATTAATCAAAATGACCAAAATTAAAGATAAAGAGAAAATATTGAAAGCAGCTAGGAACAAGAAACAAATGACATACAAGGGAACCCTGATAAGGGTATCAGCAGATTTTTCAGCTGAAACTGCAGGCCAGAAGGGAGTGGCATGATATACTTAATGTGATGAAAGGAAAAAACTTCCAACCAAGATTACTTTATCCAGCAAGGCTCTCATTCAGATTTGAAGGAGAGATCAAAACCTTTACAGATAAGCAAAAGCTAAGAGATTTCTGCAACACTAAACCAGCTTTACAGCAAATCCTAAAGAAACTTCTTAGGCAGAAAAGGCCACAACCAGAAACAAAAACACCACAAATGACAAAGCTCACCAGGAAAGGCATATGTACAGTAAAGATTCTAAATCATCCATGCACAATTATGCTACCAAAATCAGAAATCATGAGAAGAGAGCACAAATGCAGGTCACACGAGACTCATGTGCAATTAAGAAACCAACAACTTAAAACAATCTCATTTGTATATAGACTCCTATATCAAAACTTCAGGGTAACTGCAAACCAAAAATCTACAATTGATACACAAACAAATAAGAAAAATAAATTCAAATGAGAAAAATCAATTCAAATACAACATTAAAGATAGTAATCAAACCACAAGAGGAGACAACAAGAGAATAAGGGAAGAAAAAAAAGAGCAACAAAAACCCCAAACAGTTAATACAATGGCAATAAGAACATATATATCAATAATTACCTTAAATGTTAATGGACTGAATGCCCCAACCAAAAGACATAGACTAGCTGAATGGATACAAA
This sequence comes from Catagonus wagneri, assembly GCA_004024745.2. NCBI lineage: Eukaryota > Metazoa > Chordata > Mammalia > Artiodactyla > Tayassuidae > Catagonus > Catagonus wagneri. Next base: position 1,092,999 of record PVHT021183698.1, on the reverse strand, counting down.
AACAAGACTCATATACATGCTGTCTTCAAGGGACCCACTTCACTTCTAGAGACATACAAATTGAAAGTGAGAGGATGGAAGAAAATATTCCATGCAAACGGGAATCAAAAGAAAGCCAGAGTAGCAATACTATCAGACAAAATAGACTTTAAAATGAAGAACATTTTAAGAGACAAGGAAGGGCACTACGTATATTAGCAAAAAATTAGAAAATATCCCATATGTCCATTGACAGTAGAATATATGAATTTTAATATTTTCATGAAATGCAATATGATAGAGCAAGGCAAGTGAATATCCTACAGTGACATGCATCACAATTAAATCTAAAAAGCATCAGAGTTCCTGTTGTGGTACAGTGGAAACAAATCCAACTAGTATCCATGAGGATGTGATTTCGATCCCTGGTTTCGCTCAGTGGGTCAGGGATCCAGCATTGCCATGAACTGTGGTGTAGGTCACAGTTGTGGCTAATATCCCACATTGCTATGGCTGAGGCTGTGGGCGGCAGCTGTAGCTCTGATTCAGTCCCTAGCCTGGGAAATTCCATGTGCCATGTGTGTGGCCTAAAAAGCAGAAAAATAAAAATTAAATTTAAAAAATTAAATTAAATAAACCAAGGAGGTTCCCATTGTGGCTCAGCAGGTTACAAACCTGACATATCCATAAGAATGTAGGTTCAACCCCTGGCCTCGCTCAATGGGTTAAGGGTCTGGCGTTGCTGTGGCTGTGGCATAGGCCAGTGGCTGCAGCTCCGATTCGACCCCTAGCCTGGGAACCTCCATACGCCGCAGGTGCGGCCCTAAAAAGCAAGTAAAATAAAAATAAACCAAACTCCATAGATACTAAGGACAGATTGGTAGTTGCCGGAAGTAAGAGTCGGGGTTGAAATGGGTGAAGTGAGTCAAAAGAGAACATCCAGTTACAAAACTGGCCCTGGAAATGTAACATATAGTGTGGTGACTTATAATACCATATCGCATATTTGAAAGCTGGTAATGTTACCAAATGAAGGCATCTTACCTGAAGCTTTGACCAAGCCAAACGCGAGTAGAAAGAACAACGAATCACAATCTGACCTCCAGCGGGCCAGGGGCTCAGGGATTTATGGGATGGCGTGGGCGTGTGGAGGCGTGGGTGCATGGGACAAGGTGATTGGCAAAAGGCGCAATACCCGCAGTTTCTCACAGGTGGAATTAAACTTCAGGCCTCCTCAGGCTCAGAGGTCACCCACTGCGCATGCCCATTCAGGGGATCAGGGTCCTATCGAGTCTTAACCAGCTTAGCTCAACTACAGGCAGCTGACTCCCAAGGTTCTGGGAAACAAACCCTGCTCTGTTTGGAGGACTTGCAAGTCTCCTTGCAACAACAATTTCAACGAGCTTGATGAGTAAAGGCAGGTTACAGGTGAAATGCATTTAACGGATTAGCTACCATTTCACTAAGAGAGTAGATCTTAAAAGTTCTCATCAGAAGAAAAAACTTATGTAGCTGTGTATGGTGATAGATGTTAACCACATTTACTGTGGTGCTCATTTTTCTTTTCTTTTCTTTTTGGTCCTTTTGTCATTTTAGGGCCACACCCAAGGCATGTGGAGGTTCCCAGGCTAGGGGTCTAATCGGAGCTACAGCCACTGGCCTATGCCACAGCCACAGCAACTCAGGATCCGAGCCACGTCTGTGACCTACACCACAGCTCATGGCAATGCTGGATCCTTAACCCACTGAGCAAGACCAGGGTTTGAACCCACAACCTCATGGTTCTCAGTCGGATTCGTTTCCGCTGCGTCGCGATGGGAACTCTTGTGGTGCTCATTTCTTAATACACATAATCATTGAAGCATGCTGTACACTTGAAACTAATGCTATATGTCAATTATATCTCAATTTGTAAAAATTCAACATCTTTTCACGGTAAAAACACTGAGTAAACTAGCAATGGAAGGAAACTTCTTCATTATAAAACCCATATATGAAAATCCCACAACATCATGCTCACTGAAAGCCTTTACACCAAGATCATGAACCTGACTAGGATGCCTCTTTCCATCTCTTATTGTCAACAATTAGGTAAGAAAAGGAAATAAAAACCCTCCTAATGGAAAAGAAGTAAAATTATCTTTGTTCACAGGTGGCACAATTTTATATGTAGAACACCCTAAAGAACCCATAATAGAGATGATTAACTAATTCAGGAACAGAATACAAAAGTTAGCACAAAGGAGTTCCTGCTGTGGGGCAACAGGATCGGGACTGTTTCTGGAGCACTGGGATGCAAGTTCAATCCCTGGCCTGGTACAGTGGGTTAAGGATCTTGCGTTGTCACAGCTGTGGCTGTGGCCCAGGAACTTCCATATGCTGCAAGATGACCAAAAATTGAAAAAAAAAAAATCAACATACAAAAATCGGTTCCACTTCTGGAGTTCCCGTAACTGTGTCCCCATGCCCACAGCCCTGCAAGATGACAGATTGGCAAGAGACAAGTATTAGAGGGCCCAGAGACTTAGTTCTGTGTCTGCTTTATGTGTTCCAGGAAAAGGGAACAGAGAAAGTCCTGTCCTTTCATTTGTTCGCCTTTTTTTTTTTTTCTGGCTTTTAGGGCCGCACCCACAGCATATGGAGGTTCCCAGGCTAGGGGTCAAATTGGAGCTACAGCTGCTGGCCTACGCCTACAGAAACACCAGATCCAAGCCACGTCTGTGACCTACACCTCGGCTCACGGCAACACCGGATTTTTAACCCACTACGCAAGGCCAAGGATCGAACCCACGTACTCATGGATGCTAGTCGGGTTGGTTTCCATTGTGCCGCCCTGTTCTTTCTTTTTCCCCCCTTTTTTTGTCTTTTCTAGGGCTGCACCACAGCATATGGAGGTTCCCAGGCTAGGGGTCTAATCGGAGCTGTAGCCACCGGCCTACACCACAGCCACAGCAACGCAGGATCCGAGCTGCATCTGCAACGTACACCACAGCTCACGGCAACGCTGGATCTTAACCCACAGTGAGGCCAGGGATCGAACCCGCAACCTCATGGTTCCTAGTCAGATTCGTTAACCACTGGGCCACGATGGGACTCCCACCCTATTCTTTCTTTTCTTTTTTTTGTCTTTTTGCCTTATCTAGGGCCACACCCGTAGCATGTGGAGATTCCCAGGCTAGGGGTCTAATTGGAGCTGTAGCCGCCGGCCTACACCAGAGCCACAGCAACGCAGGATCCGAGCCGCGTCTGCAACCTAACAGCTCACAGCAACACCGGGTCCTTAACCCACTGAGCGAGGCCAGGGATCGAACCCGCAACCTCATGGTTCCTAGTCGGATTCGTTAACCACTGAGCCACGATGGGACTCCCACCCTATTCTTTCTTTTCTTTTTTATGTCTTTTTGCCTTATCTAGGGCCACACCCGTAGCATGTGGAGATTCCCAGGCTAGGGGTCTAATTGGAGCTGTAGCCGCCAGCCTAAACCAGAGCCACAAGGGGAACTCCCCACCCTATTCTTTCTTAACCAAGGTCTGAAGCATTCGACCTGCTCTTCTCACCCTAATTATTGTGTATATAGGAATGAGGCATCTGGAGGAAGCCACACCTGGATTCACAAAGGGGTGAGGGCTCCCTGGAACAATGGGAACCCTGAGCTGATGGCCAGAGCACCTGAGCAGAGTACTGGGTCATGGACAAGCTTAGAGAAGGCTGCAAGGGTCACAGCCAGCCAGTGAGTCTCTGTGGCACCAGCCACAAGCAGAGCAGGGTGTCCAAAGGATGTGCACACAGCAGGCTTAGGTGGAGCTCCCATCAAACCCTGGGCAGACAGAGCTGAGAGTGCACTCAGGTCCAGGCTTGCTAACTGGGCAGGCCAACCCTGAGCTACACAAATGCTTTGTTTCATTCCTTGCAAATTTTTTAATCTGAATTTTCAATACCCTAACGGTTAAAGAACAGAACAAGAGATTACATACTAAAAAGCATCATTTTCCACTTCTCTTCAGAGTGTCTTGTAGCCCTGGGCCCACCACCTGCCTGGCATAGCAGCAAGGGCTGCTCTCAGCCGTCCCATCGCCAGTCCCTCACAAAGCGCCTCTTCACTGACCTCTTCTATCTGGCCAGGTAGGCCTGTGAGTTTGTGGACCCTTGTACAGACAAAACCAATGCTGTTATCTCTTTTGTTTGGATATTTTTTGGCTTTCCTGGGACAAAATCTGAATATCATCAACACATCCCACAGAGGAACAGGCAGGATGGACAGGAAAAGCACCGAGGTGGAGGACTGTGGTGGTGGTTTTATGATCTGGCAAGTCTGGGAAGCTCTGCTCCCCGGTGGCCGAGTTAATGAGCACAGGGGCTGGTGCCCTGGACTCCTGAGACCCACAGGCCAGCAGGTGCCAACCGTGGCCCAGCAGGAAGTCAGGGAGAACCAGACGAAAGGTCACCTCTGGAGGCCAGCTCGGCTGGTTGGTGCTGGGGCAAGGCAGGTGGTACCAGCTGTCACTTGGCCAGATGACCAGAGTCAGCTCTCAGGTCAACCCGCCCCACATCTGCCCGCGGACACCTGAGAATCTGTGGTCTTAGAGGTGACCTGGCCTGAGCAGGGAGGGAGCACGCGGAGCGAGGATGTTCTTTGAGCTTCCGGGGCAGAAAGCTTCTGCGACAGCCTGGCCAGGATCTGGGGGGCCTGACCCCCAAAGCAGGAAGACCTCCCTTGGGGGAGGGGCGTCCATCCCAGACCTGAGCCTCCTTCAGCGCGGCCCCGCGGGGCAAGTTACCAGGGGGCCCTGTGCCAAGGCGAGAGCACCCAAGGGTCCTAACTCAAGGCTTCCTTCCCCAAACCCGGCCCAGTATCGCTCCTAAGATGCCCGGCGTTAAGCAGGGGCCCCACGGCCCTCCCTGGGCGGCGCGGGCGTGCTAACGCGCTCCTCGCGGCCCCGCAGCGGTTGGCGGTTGGGAGGCGGGCGCGCGCGGTCTCCATGGAGACGGGGCGGGGCCTCGGGCGGGCGCGCGCCCAACGCCCGCCTCCGGGCCGCGCACTGAGCCTGCGGTCCTGCAGCACCTGCTCCTGCTGCCGCTGAAACAGAGACGACCGTTTCTCCAGTACATCCCCGGGCCTTTCCCGTTAGGTCCCCAGGGCGACCGACTTGGGTCTTGGTCATTCCTCACCCTAGGGTCCGAAATTTTGTCCTGCCCGAGAACCATTCCCGCTCCCGGGCACGGAAAGCTGCCTCCAAGACCACCTCCTTCGGAGCCTGTCCCTGAGCAGGGCTGGGAGCGGGTAGCTGGCCTGTGTCTGATTGAAGTGCTTGTTGCTCCACTGGGAACGGGTGTTGGGGGAGGCAGCTCCGACTGCTCCCTTGGGCAGAGGCCAGGCCGAATCTCTGTACTCCATTTCTAATTCCTTTATTCAAACAAATGTTTATTGAGCATCTACTGTGTGCCAAGTACAGGCAACTCAGAGACCCACAAGCCAGACGAGCTGACTTTGGG
>PVHT021183698.1:1051981-1086526 GCA_004024745.2 Catagonus wagneri | reverse complement strand
GGCCTGCCTTTTCTCTGGATATTAGGTTCTTGGTCTAACGGGGGCAGGGCAGACGGGACCCCAGGCCTGGGTCTAAGGATCCTTGCCAGGCCACCCATTGAGTGTCCCAAAGTGTGCCTCCAAGGCCACTGCTTTCAAGAATATCCGATTAAAGGGGGACAAAGGAAGGGAGCTCATTTTGGAGCACCATTTATGTCAGGTGCTAGATTAGGTGCTGGTTTGGTGCTTTCCCCCCACTTCACAAATATAATTCTGACTCCTCACAAGGGCCCAGGAGTTAGATTCGCTTCTAGATTCTCATCACTCGAGGCTAAGCAAGACAGACAAGGTCTTGGGGGTGGGGGACAGATATTAAAATAAGGGATGATTTAGTTAAAAGCAGACTTAAAAGAAAAGGAATCAGGATGACAGGACCGAGAGGCTGTTGGAATCAGGAGCAAGGGTTGGATGGGTGCATGCGGGCAGCGGGGGTGCCTGGCAGGGAGGTGGGGTGGGCAGGAGCACCAGGAAATAAAGTCGAAGAGGTCAGCAGGGCCCGGATGCTGCAGGCCCATCCTGGAGCCCTGGGGGGTCTGGAGCAAGAGAGGCTCGGTTCACCTCTTCAAAGGGAGGACGGGGAGGAAGCAGGGGCCTGGGAAGGGGGGACAGCAACAGGGCCCACCCACCATGTGCCAGATAGTGGCAGTTGGTGACCAGAAAGGGTCTCTCCTCAGGAGGGGGCTTCCGGGGCAGCGGATGTTTCATTCCTGACTAGAATTTTCGGACTCCCAGGACTGGGTGGCAACTGCTCTGAGGCCAGCTCCCGAGAGCCCAGGCCCAGCAGGCTCCCAGGTGCCGCTGCCCTGTGGGGACTGCGCGTGGGGCTCCTGCCAGGATGGGACAGGAGGCTGGTGCTGGCCAAGCCTGGCCTGGGTTTGACTCCCATCTCATTCATTCAACAAATATTTATTGAGGGCCTACTATGTGCCAAGCCCTGTGCAGCAGTGGGTTAGACAGGGTCCCTGCTCCAGTGGAGGCGACAGGCATGACACGGGTCCCAGAAAGTGGCAACTGGTATAAAATGAAGGGCGGGAACGTGGGGGTGGCTCTTTGAAATGAGGTAAACAGCAAATGCTTTGTGGACTTTTCTGGGGCGGAGGGGTCACTGGGAACCTTAATCTCCCTGCGGCCTCCATTTCCTCACCAGGGTGGTGGAGGTGAGCACACAGCTCAGCCCCCCGGGATCGCTGGGGTCCTGGCAAGCAGGCCACGGCCCAAGCTTTCCGTCCCTCCCCAGGAATAACATCCCCACAAACTGAAGCTTCTTGTAAGAAAGGGAGATAAAGCCAAGATTTCTTGGCCTGCAGGCGGCCGCCCACCTGCCCTGCAGGAGGACACTGGAGATGGTTTCTCTGTCAGGTTTTGTCCTGGTCGCTGGGAGCCAGGCCCCTCCCAGGTTCCCGGGGTTTCTGGAGAAGAGATGTCAAGCTCTACCACAGCCTGAGGCTGGAGACAGTTCGGCCTTGCTATACTCCCTCAAATCCCCGCCAGGTCCCTCACCGGGGCACACGGGCAGGCCAGCCCTGGACCCAGACGACAGCCCCCCAGGAGGCAGCTTCTCTTGGGCTACAAAAGTCACTGGCTCCCTGTCTGAGAAACTCGCGCCCCCGGCCCCCAGCGCCACTAACCTCCACTGTTCCCCCCATCGCGAAACAGTTATTGGAGGGCAGTGCCCGGGGCCCCATTACCCCCACACCTGGACTGTGAGTCCTGAGCTGGAGGCTTCTGTTGGGAAGTGAGGTTAGAGCCACAGAGCCAGACTGTGAAGGTGGCAGAAAGCCACAGCCCTTCAAACCCCCAAAAGGCTGGTAGCTGCAGCCCAGAAAAGATGGGGCGGCGGGGGGGGGTTGTCGGCAGCCTGAGGAAGTGGCCAGGTCATTGAGGGGAAAGTGATGGCAGCACCTGAAAGGCTGGGAGCGCAGGTGCAGCGACAAAACCTGATGGGATGAGCACTGGCAGGGGGACAGGGGACAGGGAGGCAGGCAGCCCAATCGGGAGTGCACAGAGTGTATCCTGCCACTATTCCTGGGCTGGGAAACAAAGGACAGTCACAGAATTACCTTAGTAACTGCCCTGCTGCCCCCCCCAGGGCTACAGCTGTTCAGAAGGACAGGCCACCTGGACCTGGTCTGGGTGTCCAGAGTTAGCAACATGCAGCCCCCACCACGTGAGCCACCCAGGGCCAAGGTGGGGCTTTGTCTCCACTTGACACCCTCCTACAAGTAACTTTATGAATAAAAAAACCTACCTGGCTTTTAAAGAATGAAAGGAATGGAAACTAAAAGGTCTGGAAAAGGGCAGCATGACTCACAGCAGGGCCTCTGCTCTGCCCAGAGCACCGCCCCCCCCAGCTCTGGGAGCAGGCAGAGGCAGATGGTAAGACCCTCCCTGGAGATGCGCTACCTGCTCACGTCCTAAGATATGGTTCTGATCTAGGAATGGTACCTGCTCTCAGCGTGGCAGGCCCGTCTCTAGGCTGGGGATTGTTACCCACGGTCCTCAGCTATGGTCCCCAGCACTCAGCACTAGGCTATGGCAAGTCCTGCTGAGGACAGGATCCTTCCAGACCAGAGCAGCACCTGTGTGTTCTTCACAAACCGCTGGAGCACAGCAGCACTGGAGGCGTCTGCACACAGGCTGCATAGGCGACCCCGCAGGGAAGGGCAAGTGGGCGGGGCCTCCAGCCCCCTCCCCCGCCCCCTGGAATGCAGGGCATCTCAGCCCAAGTTCCACCCCTGCTCAGCCTTAGCATCTACTCATGCACTCATTTGATCTTGGCAGTCAGACCCCCGCCCCTCTGAGCTGCCGCTGGTCCTGGGGTGGGGGTGTTGGGGCAAGGGGCCAGAGGCCCTCCCAACGTCCCCATTCAGGGCTTCACAATACACATTTGCATCTTAAAGGCAACCTTTCTCAGTCTGGTCTGGTGAATTCCCCTTTGTCTCCCCTTAAATACTGAAAAGCACTTAATGCTTTTCTTACTCACATTTTAACCCTGAAAATGGGCCTGCCTTCTCTTCCCAGCCCAGGCCAAGGCTGGTGCCAGCCTCTGTTTAAAACAGATTATGGAGAGACAGGCCCTTTGGCCTCCTTAACTGTTACCCCAGCAGCCGGGAGCCGACTGGGCCTTTCACATAAGGGGCTGGTGACCCCACAGCCCCTCTCAGCCTCCATCCCAGGGCTTTTCCGCCAGGCTGCAGGTGCCTTATCTGCCCTTTTGTGCACACACTCATTTTACAGAGGGTCATACCGAGTCTGCCCAGAGCCCAGGGTGATTGTGGGAGAGCCAGGGTCCAAGCCAAACCAGGAGCTCCTGGTTCCCAGGCCCCCTCCCTGCGGCTGCTGAGCAGGGTGCCCAGGGTAGGGGGCTGGCAGGAAGCAAGGCAGACCCAGCTCTGCGCTTGGCAAAGTAGGAGGAGATGATGATGGGTGCTATGAAGAAAAGAAAGCAGGGTGATGGGACAGGAATCCCAGTGTGGTCTCTGGGCCCCATGGCCTGGAGGCTCCTGAGTAAAAGGAGCCAGACCACAGACTCGAGGTAGGAGCCCTGCTGTGGTGTGTGAGGAACAAAAAACGCCACTGTGGCAGCGCTCTGATGCTGTTGCCGAGAGGCCTGAGGCTTGGGGAGAAGTGGCTGGAAGAGCGGGGAGAGGGAAGCAGAAATCAGGCAGGAACCCGTGCTTTCTGGCTCGAATCATTTGTGGAAGTCCCAGGCACTTTTTAGACACCCCGATGGAAAGAGGGGGGTGCATCTTCCAGTCAGGAGAGAGAGTGGGGTGTCACCAGCATATGGATGGTGTTTGGACCCCCCGGGACTGGAGAAGCTGGTCCAGGGGAGAGAGGCCTGGCCCAGGGTCTGCCCTCCTGGTCCTGGGGAAAGACTGTCCCTCTCTGCCAGGCCCTGATGATTCCACATGTGCCTTTTCTATCATTTTTCCATTGGCCACACGAGGCCTTCCCCACATGTGGTGCCATAAGAAGGTGGCAGGGGGCCCACCTTGGTGTGTGTGGCTCAAGGGCATCCCTTAAGGCCACAGGACCCCACGCTAGAGTCCTGGAGAACTAGACAAAGCCACTATCTGCCCCCCCCCAGGATCTGTAATAAGGCCAATGGCATGAAATCACTCGGTCCCCACCAGCCCCCAAAGCCTAAAGTTAGTCTCCCTGAGCCCCTGGCTGCAGAGCCATGGCAGTCCCCACCCCACCGCTTACAGGCCCAGAGCCCCCCAGGGCTGGTGTGGACTCCACCTCTTCTGAGCTCTTCTCTCCTCCAGGTACAGGCAGGCCTCCCCCAGGTCAAGAGCCATCCCTCTGCTCCCTGCTAGCCTCTGACCAGCTGCTCCAGCGCCTGATCAGTTCCAGGGCCTGATACTCAGGGCCCGCCCCTTCTGCCCCCAACCCAGTTGAATAAGATTTTCTAAAGAGACTCTGAAATCTAGACTGCATTTTAATCTGAAATGGCCCGATTTTTTAATCCTGGAACAATTTAGATTTGTGTAAAACCCTGGGCCCTGGGTGAGACAGGTAGAGTATCTCAGAACCTGGAAGATGGTCAGTCCATCCTGAGCATCAACCAGCTTTCTGAGCGGGCTGCAGACGAGCTCTTCTTTCTTGAAACTCTCTTCTTCTCGACTTCCCAGATACCATCCATGCTTGGTCTACCCCCTTCCTCTCTGAAGGGGTCAGTCGTCTCTTCTGCCACTCCACGTCCACCTTTTCCCTTCTCTTCACCCAGCCTGCTGCTGCAACCAGCTCCAGATTCACATTTCCAGCGACCTGCTCCCCCAGGGTGGCAGGATACATTTCAGTGCGGGGTGCCCTGGGGGGCATCACCCTCTGAGACTCTCCTTTTGACCTTGCAGAGACCCAACCTGGATCCCCTGTCCCTGATCCACCTCCATGTAGCCTGGTCCACTCGCTACCCACTCCTACTAGGCACCTTTGCTCCTGGGCAGACCCCTCTGGGGGACAGAGCATCCACATCTTGCTGCTTCTCTCTCTTTGGGCCCCAGCCTGTACACACCATGCACCTTCGGAACCCAAGGTCTCTGCTCTCTGCAAGCCCCTTGCCTTTGCTCCCCTGTGCCCCCCAGGGATCAGCTCTCAGAGGCCCATCCCCCACTGTTAGGAAATTCGGATGGTCTTTGGTCACCTGGGCTGAGGTCTCAAGCCTTCCAGATTTTCCAGGCCCTGCAAAAACAGCCCCAGAGGGGTCCTCCTTCCTGGGAGAGGGCTTGGCCTTCTCTTCAGGAAGCCAGGCTGCGATCCATCTTCCCTCTCCTACAGGGTGTCACTGCTCCGGGGTGGGGGTGGGGCAAAGCCCTTCTGTGACTCCCTCAAAAACCCCACCAGCCTCACCTTTCCAGCCTCAATTTCCTCTTCTTCGGGGGCCTTATTGCCTAGCCAGTCGGCCGGTCAAATGGGAGCCAGGCAAGTGCTGTTTAAGTAAGAGTTTTAACCATGGGGCACAATGCCCCCGCCCAGGGGTCCTTTTCAGCTGTGCTCCTCACTGCACCAAGCTTCTTGTAATTATGTAGCAACTATAGGCCCTACGTCCAAGCCAGCAGCCCTACTAATTGTGTTCCCAGCCTTACTTATCAGTTCTGATTCTGCAACCTTGCTTGCTCAGCTTCTTAGAAGAAACACTGCTTGGAAAAGGGGGAGGTCTGGGGATGGTTACAAGACTCTGTATTGTATAACAGTTGCTGAGAACAAAGACCTGGTGCTCAGACTTTGGAGGTGACTCCTCTGAGCCCGCACTGGTGCTGAATAAACCTTGCTATTCCACAACTCCCACTGCCACGGTTTCTGCAGTTTTTGCAACACTGTGACGCTCAGCGGTTGGCAGGGACAGAGGCCGGAAACGCACTCCCCTTTTTTGGACCTCACTGCCTCCAGCTCTCCACACCCTCAGGGCTCGAATCCGCTGTGCTCGGGCCTCGGCACAGTTTATTGTCGCCCTTGCGGTGGCCCCAAGATCCGGTCCTCAATCACCCGCTCCAGAGGGATCCACCTCCTCCGGAAGCTTGTCCCTGTGGTCTCAGCTCCTCAAGTAGGGGCTCCTTTGGCCTCAAGACAGTCCAGAACTTCTTCCTCACCCCCAATACTGGACCCAGTGGCAGAACCAACAGATTTGCATAAGCCTGCGCGGAGGACTTAGCCTGGTACCCAGAGAAGAGACCCTTGCTCTCAACTGCGTTCCCCAAGAGGGAGAGGGGTGTGGCCCAGAACGGGAGCAGTTCCCCTCCCCTATTCTCTCCGGTAACTGTTCTGGGGGCCGCAGCCTTCCTTCCCCTCAGTCACCCAGGAGTCTCCATTTGGCTTTAGCGGGAATGGTGGAAGCTACTTAGACACCACACAATGGGGCACTTGCAGCATCAGCCGCGGCAGCGGCCGGGAGGTGGGGGAGGGGACAGCTAGGTCCCAAGAGAGGCACCTGCGATCCTCCCCGGTTCCTCCCGCATCATGCCCAGGCCCCCGAGGTCTAACAAGACCAGGGGCGCGCAGACGGAGGGCACCCGCATCCGCTCTCCCCTTGGACTCGGGCGGAGACCGCCCTCCTAGGCGTCCCAACTCCCTCCACACTGCCCTAGTCGACCGCGCGAGGGCGTGCCCTGTGTTAGTTCGGACAAATTAAAGCGCGTCCAGCAGGCAGGTCTGGGCCCCCCTGGACGCGGTCTGGGCTTGGGGGCCTGTGGCGCACTCTTGGCTGCCATCCGCCGAGCTCTGGACCGCGGGACCTGCCGCGGGGCCCGCGCTATTCGCCCTCAAAGGGGGTGCCCCCCTCCTCTCGTGCTCCGGCAGCCTAGGGAGCACCCCTCCGTTCCCCTCTGCCGAGCCCTCCCTGGGCGCGGGCCGTCTCTCCGCTGTGCCTCGAGCTCGAGCCCTGTCCGGGGCGCACCACGGCGGGCGCGGCGGCGCGGGGGAGGCGCTATCTGAGAAACCAGCGGCCGTGGAAGGGGCTCCAAGAAGCACAAGTTGGCGCTGGCCCCGGACCAGGCTGTTGTTGTTCTCAACGTGGTCCGCCGTGGAGTCATAAAAGCGGAGCGGGGCGCCCTCCCCGCCAGAGCAGAGCGCGCAAGCACAGCGAGCTCCGGCGGAGGAGTCGGCGGTGGCGGCAGCAGAGCTCGCTTGGAAGACTTTTTTGCTCCGTTAACAGTCTTTTTTTTCTTCCGCCCCGCTCCGGCCGCTTTTGCACCGGTCTCGGCCCTGGTCCCGACCCGGGACCCCCGCTCCGGCCGGCCCGGCCCCCACCCCAGCCCTGCCGCCCGGCCCCAGGCCCGGCCGCGGCCGCTCCCGCCTGGAGCCGCCGCGCGCCCCCAGCCCCCCGGCGCCCCCGCGGCCCCTTGCCTTTCTTTTCCCGGCGCGGCCTCCGGGCTTCCGCGCCCCGCCCGCCACCAACCCGCTCGCCACCATGTCTGTGGAACTCGAGGAGGCCCTGCCACTGACGACCGCCGAGGGGGCGGCCAAGAAGGCAGCCAAGGCCGGCGGCTCGGCGGCGCTGTCCCCCTCCAAGAAGAGGAAGAATAGCAAGAAAAAGAATCAGCCGGGCAAGTACAGCCAGCTGGTGGTGGAAACCATCCGTCGGCTGGGCGAGCGCAACGGCTCGTCGCTGGCCAAGATCTACGCGGAGGCCAAGAAGGTGGCGTGGTTCGACCAGCAAAACGGGCGCACCTACCTCAAGTACTCCATCAAGGCGTTGGTGCAGAACGACACGCTGCTGCAGGTGAAGGGCACCGGTGCCAACGGCTCCTTCAAGCTCAACCGCAAGAAGCTGGAGGGCGGCGGCGATCGGCGCGGAGCCCCGGCACCCGCCACAGCCCCAGCGCCTGCTGTTCACAAGACCAAGAAAACATCCCCGGGCGCGGCCGGCCCGCGGCGCGCGGACAAGAAGCCCGCCAAGGGCCCGCAGCCCGAGAAGCGCTCGCACAAAAAGGGCGCCTCCTCCAAGAAGGACAAAAGCAGCAGCAAGGCCAAGAAGGCGGCGGCCGCTGGAGGCAAGAAGGTGAAGAAGGTGGCCAAGCCCAGCGTCCCCAAAGTGCCGAAAGGCCGCAAATGAGCCCGGGGGCCTCGGGCCCAGCTTTTCCACCCAGAGCGCACGTAGGTTTTGCTGGGGGCCCGGGCTGTCGCCGGCCCGCCCATCCCCCGCGTGAGAGCTTTTTTTTTGTTGTTGTTGTTAGCTCTAGATTTTTGAAACGGCCCTGGCGACTCCCCTATTGGCTCTCGCCCTTGGCAACGCTTGTCGCCATGGTTACCAGCCCCCGGGCGCCAATGGCCGGCCGCGTCTACCCGCCTGGGTCTTACGCGTCGGCAGCGCAGCCCTTCCAGCCCTTGCCCTCCCCGCCTTCCGGCGCGCGACGAGCAATCTCGCAGGGCTGCACGGCGCTTTCTTTTCTCCTGTCGCCTTTTTTGGGGCATAATAAATTGTTTAAACCTTTGAACCGCTCTTGTTTTCTTCGAGTGGAGTAGGGTTGGGCGCGGCCGCCGCGGGGTTTGGGCTGCATGGGTGGGTTCCCGAGGTCCCCTGCACCGCCGATGCGTCAGAAATGCAGGCCTGGGGTCCGGGGGAAGCGCGGGCCGATTGGTCCCGAAAGGCGTCTCTGGGAGGTGCAGTACTTCGATAGATGTGCAGGCCGGTCCACCACTTGGGGGGGTGGGGTAGCAGTGGTTTTGCAGGGTCTGCGGAGCAGGGCTCAGCTCTCCCAAGGTTGCTGCAATCTGGGCCTTTGCAGAGCTTAGTGACTCTGAAATCAGTGAGACTTCGTGTTAACGTGACAGGGACAGTGGAGCCTGGCTCTGGCTCACCCACCACAGTCTGATGTGTGGCACGAGCAAGGTTCTGGCCCTCCCTGAGCTTGTCGGCTAGTCAGCAGTCAGCGTACACAGGACTCCGAGGGTTATATGCAAATTGGCAAGAATAACTCTCAGCCGTGGGCCCCCACCACCCCCTTGTGTCCAGCATATGGAATAGTTCGTCCATTTGGGCGCTAGGCTGAGGTCTGTTCTTAGACTTTCCTATGAGGAGAGAACCCTGCAAGACAGGAAGAGTCCTGGAGGTGGGAAGCCAAGGAACGTTCTAGAATAGTGCATTTGTACAGATCAGGCTAAGCAAGCCTAGGCTGGGGTTAGATGAGAGGCTCAGGGGCTTTCCACTGGAGAAGGGCCTCTGGCCAGCAAGTGCCCCTTACTGAAGCCTGGCAGCCACTAGCCTGCTGTGACAATTAGGGGCAGGTAACAGGGCTGGCCCTACCCCCACTGGGCAAGTGGCCAACCGGTCCCTCTTCAAGTCTCCACTGCTTCCTGTGGCAGGGAAGTGCAGGGCCAGGTGCCAGCATATTACTGCCCATTCCTGTCCTGGGCCCAGAGGACACAGCAGTGGGCCAAACCTGCACAGGTGCCTGCCCTGCCCAGCTCAGACAAGGCATAGAGTCACCACATCACTGGCAGTTCAGAGACACCTGAAAGCCAGATGGGTACCTAGCCTGACCTGCGTTAGGAGAAAGGCAGAATGCTAAACTTGGTAGTGGCTGTTCTGATTCTGAGGGACTCACCCACCCTGTCAGTCCCTGTGCTGGCCATCTGCTGATCAGTAACAGCTTCAACTGCTTTGCAGTTTTGATTGGGGGGCAGTGTGCCCAGTGCCCTGCTGCAGGGCCATCGTGCTAACCCAGGTCAGTCCCAAGCTGCAGAGCCAGCCAGTAGGCCACCAGCAGCCGGCAGCCTTGAGAAGCTTCAGCCTCCTCAGGATTCTGGGGGATGGTGCTCCTATCTGACTAGATGTGAGTCCTGACTCCACTGTCCTTCCCTAAACCAGAAAACCAGGTGTCCAGGCTGGGGTCCTGGAAACTGATTGTGTGACATTCTCTTAGGTGGCCTTGAGATTCTGGGAGGGAGGGAGGGAGGGGTTGGGAAGCCACTGCAGGCACCTGGGCACTCGGACAGCGCTCTGTCCTGCCCAGCTCTTCATACTGAGCTGCTTCTGCTTCCCCTTCCCAGAGCCCTCCATGACCAAGGCTCCCACCCCTGCTGACTCTGACCTAGAGGACATCCTGTGAGCTCCAAGGCTCCAGAGTGCCCTTCAGGTTGCTCTCATTCCACACTCTCTCCAGATTTCTCACCAAAATCCATTCTTTGCTGCTCACACCATCTGGCTCTCTCCACAGCCTCCCACTTGGCTGCTGCTGCCCTTGCCTTTCTCCAGTCACCCCCTCCATTCTTGGAAGACTTGGTCCCTGGCTTGTTGCCTTCTCCACACTAAGATTCCTCTCTGACGGCATGTAGCACTCCCATGCTTCTGATAAGAAAAAGCACATTAATTTTCTTTTGGGGAAACAACCTCCCCTACTCTCAGGCCACAAGGCTTGGGGGGGGTCTCACCCTTTTGATCCTGGGGGTAGTCATGTGACCAAAGACCTGGCCAATGAGTGTTCAGTCTGTTCACTTGGCCACAATGATTGGGTCAGAAATGGATTCTTTACCTCAGTGGGTTTAATGAGTCAACCCTGGGACTTCCTGTAACTAGGGAGAAAGAGGTGCTCTCTCCCCCAGGATCACTAAGGGTAGGAACCTGGGGCCAAGCTGCCACTGGCCATCTTTGTCCACACACAGAGACAACCTGAAAAAGAAGCCAAGAGAAAGAAAGTTGGAGCCAAGAAATGGAGAAACAGATGCATAAGCATTAATGGAGAGTGTGGATCCAGCCGTGGCCAAAGCTGGTCAGACCTGCTGCTGTCCTGTGAGCTGACACTTGCCTTTTCCGTAAGTTAGCTTGACTACGGTTGCTTTCACTTGCAGTCTGGTCTCTCACTGCTTTGACTCACTTTATCCTCACCTGCCCACATCCTGAACCTTGTCATCTCTTCAAATTGTTCTTCCTTAAAACCACTCTCCCAGGGTCCCACACGGGCTCCTCCCCCCACTTCCCAACTTGCTCACCCAGACCCTTCAGCCGAGGTGAAACTCCATGGCTGGTTTCCACATCCTGAAGTCATAACATGAACACTCAGTGTGCCAGGCACACGAAGGAAGGCTTCAGACATCTCGGTCTCCAGATAGCCCACTGAGGAACTCATCCTTTTGATGTGGGATGTGTATTTTCTGCACTGGCACCACATTCAGCTCCTACAGAGCTGTGGAGCACAGGATCCACCACTCCTTACTGTATCTCTTGGACTTGGCTTCAGGGAGCCTCAATTCTAGGTGAATGTTGAAGGCATGTGACACTGCGAAGGCTAGGAAGAAGGCTTCTTGGGGGAGGTGACCCCAGTACAGCAAGGAGGCAAAGGACTAGGTGAATTTGCTTGTCTGTAAAATAACAGCATAGCAATAGCCCAGGCCTGCACCCATTGATCAGGCGTGGGGTTGAGTGGGGGGACTGCAGAGTTCTGGCCCTGGCTACAACATGGTCTTTCGTACAGAGCAAGACTGTTCTCCCCAAGTCTCAATCTCCTCATCTATACCGAGACACAGGAAAGATTTCATTTACTCATCTGCTGACCAGGGAGGTCCATACACACTGCTTCCAGCAGGGTCTCCAGGTTTCCTGCCTCCAGCCCATACCCCCTCTGGGTGCGGTGTTTTCTCCTCCTCACAGAGCTGGGCCCCTGCCTCCCTGTGACCCTCTTCAGGATCTCAGGTCTGCTTTCCAGGTTCCTAGATCCAACTCCTAGGCCCCAGACAGCTCTGCAGACATTGCCAAGGCCCCTTTCCAGGCCTGGCAGCCATAGCCCACCATAGGATGAGGTCTCCATCCAGTCAACTCCTGAGGACCAGGCTGTCCCTCTGCCAGGACAGGGCTTCGCACTGAGCACAGGACCAAAATTTATGTCCATCATTGCCTCTGACCTTGGTGATGAGCATATCTTACGGAAGCTGAGACCCTTCGTCCAGAGCTCACCATATCCATACCTGACCTGGGAGTCGGAAAAACTGAAGGAGAATCCAGGGCAAGCAGAGTAAGCCAGGAAACATACAAGAAAGGGTGCCCTGGGAAGGCAGTTCAGTCCAGTGAAACTGACAAGGTACAACCTCATCTCCATTCCCCACTATAAAATGGGTGTGTGTGAACTAGACCAGGGTCTCAAGCACAGAGGTGCATAGGGTAGCCTGGCCAACTGGAGGACACAGACGCTCCAGAAGAGAGACAGTGACTACCTGCTCCTGCCAGTGGTCACCAGGCAGCAATGCAGCTGCATATGGCCAGAGCTTCCCATTCTTTGAGACTGTATTAGGAGCACCTCCTGAAAATACTTCTGAGTTCTTCTCTCCAGGCAAGGAGGGGTGTGGACCATCCTGGAGGGCTAGCCAGGGGTCCCCCTTGGGGTTCAGTCAACAGAGGCACCTCCTGAGAGTTTTTTCTGTGGAAACCACACACTTTTTCTGTGAAACCTCCCACTTTTTAAAATGCAGGTTAAAAAAAGAAATATTCTGCCTCACACCAATTAGGATGGCTACTTTTTTTTTGGTCATTTTTTAGGGTCGCAACCCGCGGCATATGGAGGTTCCCAGGCTAGGGGTCTAATCGGAGCTACAGCTGCTGGCCTACGCCGCAGCCACAGCAACGCGGGATCCAAGCTGTGTCTGCAATCTACACCACAGCTCATGGAAACACCAGATCCTTAACCCACTGAGCGAGGCCAGGGATTGAACACGCAACCTCATGGTTCCTAGTCATATTCGTTTCCGCTGAGCCACAACAGGAACTCCAGGATGGGTACTATTAAACAAGTGCTGGTGAGGATGTGGAGAAATTGGAAACTTGTGCACTGTTGGTGGAAATGTAACATGGTGCAGCTGCTGGATAATAGCATGGAGGCTCCTCAAAAAATCAAACATAGAACTGGTTCAGCAATTTAACTTCTGGGTATATACACCCAAAACAACTGAAAAAAGTGACCTGAGAGATTTACGCACCCATGTTCATAGCAGCATTATTCACAACAGCCAAAAGGTGGAAGCGAACCACGTGCCCATCAGTGGATGATGGCTATACCTAGTCTGGTCTCTACACACAACAGAGTATTATTCAGTCTTAAAAGGAAGTTATGACATGTGGCAATATGAACTAACCTAGAGGACACTGCGCTCAATGAAAGCCTGTAAGGGCTGTCACAAAGAACAAATACTGTCTGATTCCACTTACGTGAAATATTTGGGAATTCCCGTTGTGCCTCAGTGGTTAACGAACCCGACCAATACCCATGAGGATGCAGGTTCGATCCCTGGCCTTGCTCAGTGGATTAAGGATCTGGCGGTGCTGTGAGCTGTGATGTAGGTTACAAATGTGGCTTGGATCCCACGTTGCTGTGGCTGTGGTGTAGGCGGGCTACTACAGCTCCACTTAGACCCCTAGCCTGGGAAACTCCGTATGTCATGGGTGCGGCCCTAAAAAGACAAAAGACACACAGACAAAAAATCTGGAGGTGTCAAACCCACAGAGCCAGAAAGTAGAGTGGCTCTGGCAGATGGGAATGGGAGTTAGTGTTTAATGGGGACAGAGTTTCTGTTTTGCAAGATGAAAAGAGTTAAAGGGATGGATGGTGGTGATGGTTGCACAACAATGTGAATATATTTAATGCCACTGAACATTTAAAAAAGGTTGAGATGGTAAATTTTATGTCATATATATTTTACCACAAATAAATACTGTATGGGCCAAATAAAATCATGTGTGAGCTCACTGTGGCCTGCAATCCCTACCTTTGAGATCACTCAACTTGTGAAGCAGCCAGAACAGCTCATATGTAAGATTAAGACAGAGGAGTTCCCTGGAATTCCCATCATGGAGAAGTGGTTAACGAATCTGACTAGGAACCATGAGGTTGCGGGTTCGATCCCTGGCCTTGCTCAGTGGTTTAATGATCTGGCGTTGCTGTGAGCTATGGTGTAGGTCACAGACGTGGCTCAGATCTGGCATTGCTATAGCTGTGGCGCAGACTGGCACCTGTAGCTCTGATTCGATCCCTAGCCTGGGAACTTCCATATGCTGCCGGTGCAGCCCTAAAAAAAAAAAAAAAAAAAAAAAAAAAGTGGAGTTCCCTGGTGGTCTAATGGCTAGGGCTCAGTGCTTTCACCGCTGTGGCCTGGATTAAGTCCCTAGTCTGGGAACTGAGATCCCACTTTAAGCTGCTGCACGCGTAGCCGTTAAAAAGTTAAAAAAAGATGATCAAGGCAAGAAGCTTCAAATTGTGGTGTCCTGGCAGAACCAGAACCAAAGGAAGTCACAAAGCAGTGAAAGCAGGGGTTCCCACATAGGGCTTGCACTGGGATCCCAGATCCTTGCATGGTACACCTGCCATGTGCGCTTCCCCATTCTCGACCTCAACCTCTTGCCTCTCCCAGATCCTGTCTTTCTTCTGGCTGTCTCCACTGGGACTATAAGGGACTGGAGCCCTGCCCCAGCCTGGCTGCCCTTAAACCTTTTTGGGTTGTCCAGTGTGAGTGTCCAACCCCTTTCACTGAAGCCCTCAGTCCTCCAGACAGATGAGTTGCTTCTGCTGCATACTAGGAATGTCCTCTGTGGAGCCTGCAGCATGCCTCTCTTCTCTGAGTCCTGGGACAGAAGGGGGCTCCTCATCCAGCTGCACGTGAGGGACTCGTCACAGAAGCAGGTCCTCGGCTTCCAATAACCAGTGTCTGTTGCTGTGGGTTCCAGGGAGTCCAACCGTGAGTACCCACTGCCTGGGTTCAGAGACGGGGCAAACTAAGGAAAGGGCCAGGAACTTGGTCATTTTTGTACATACAGCCTGATCCAAAGCTCTTTTCCCCGGGAATGAGGTTCCACACTTCCCATCATGAATGTTCCTTGTTCTGATTGAGAAGCAGGAGACAGGGTATGCAGGCCAAAAAGGGATCTGAGAGTCTGAGGCCACTCGCTATGCTCTCTGGTTCCTACACCAACCTACTGTTTGGGCTTTCTTGGCATCCTGCAGGGTCTTGTCCAAACTCTCCAAGCTGAGACACCTTTCCCAGGCCCTAGGATTTGCCTCATCTTACCTATGTCAAGCTGTGCCCTGTAGGCTGAGCCCCTCCCTTGCCTGGGTCTGTACAAAGCAGGACTGGGCTTCAGGTACACAAGCTTTGCGGGAGATGGACCCAAATGTATTATACACAGGAATGGGGGAGACACGTGTCTCAAACAAAGGACAGGAGGGCTGCAGCACTGCTCTAACAAGCAGGATGAAGTACTGGCAAAAGGTGGGAAAGTGGGGAATTGTGTGCCCCTGAAACTAGTGGCGATTTGGCAATACCTAGTAAAACTGACTATTCAGATGGGGAAAAGACTGCAGAACGAAATGCCCAAGATGATACCATTTGCATAAGCCTGAAAGTCAGGAAACAATGTTTTGATACAAAAATGTTCTTTTAACATCACATTTACATCAAGGTATAAAAACCTGAATGAAAAGGGCACGTGCCACTGAAGACATTCTCTTTTCTTCTCAAAGATCCCACCAAACTAGCAACCCTTAAAAACTGAGGAAACACCTAGGAAATTTTTGTTCCTTATAAAACTTGAAGCAAGTATGACAAAAGTCATACCAGTCGACATTGCAGAAACTTACCTGTATTTTAATTTTTTTCATTTAATTTATTTATTTTTGTTTGAGGGCCGCACCCGTCGCATATGGCAGTTCCCAGGCTAGGGGGCCAATCGGAGCTGTAGCCGCTGGTCTGCAACACAGCCACAGGAACGCCTGCGAGTCTGGGACCTACACCTCAGCTCACAGCAACACCAGATCCAGAACTCACTGAGCAAGGGCAGGTATCGAACCTGCGTCCTCATAGATGGTATAGATTCGATTCCGCGGAGCCACGTCGTGAACTCCTATCTGCATTTTTAAAGTCTCTTTCTAGAACACCAACCCCACGCAAAAGCGCCCAAAGAAAACTGGAGGCCGGGGAAACCACCCCGCCTTTGCCGCCACCTCAACCGGAAGAGGAATGCAGACACCGAGGGTCGGGGCGGGCACCCCCGCCCGCCGGCGCCACTTGTTCCCATTGGTAGGTACACTCGGGGCTCCGCTGTGATTGGTGGAGTTGCGATCCCTGATTTGCATAGGCCCAGCAGCAGCAGGCAAGCAACTGCCGCTGTGAGGCCGCGCTGGTACTCCTGCAGGCCTTGAGAGGAGGGGATGTGATGCCTTGGCCCACCTGGTGGCTGTTCCCTGGACCCCACTAAGGCCCCACCTGCTCAGCACCCCACCATGCGCGGCCCGCTCCTTGCCCACCAGGGCGTGGCACATGTCTAAACTTGCATGGGCTGCACACGCATTTCAGTACTCATTCATCTGCAAGTCTGCTCTTCATATGGGGAGAGGTGACAGTGAGAAAGTGGACTCAGTCATCAGAGGAGAGGGGGACAGTCACAAGCACCCAGATAAACATCTAATTATAAACTGGCACCAAAGGCAAGCCTGCAGAACAAATTGGGGGGGTGCTGACCAGGCTGGGGTAGACCCCAGGAGGACTCGCCTGAGGCCCCCAAGCCCACATCACCATTGTGCCTCATGCCATTAGGGCTGCGAACAGGACTGGGCTCCAAGGGCCCTGCCTGGGGCTTCTCCACACCCAGAGGGTCTTGGTGGGCACTCCAGCTTCAAAGTATTAAGAGTGAAAAGAAACTCAACAAAGAGCCCTCCACCAAGCCTTTCTATTTTTCAAGGAAAGCATTTTTGTCTACAGAAAATCCCAGTGCCCAGCATTTATGGCAAAAACAATTCCCTAGAACTTATGCCAGGAGAAAACAGTGAGATCCAGCATTCCTCCCCCTAGCATTTTCTGAACTGTAGACAGCTTATCAAATATAATTTATTCAGAAAAAAAAACACAATGTTTTAAGAATTTAATTCCAAGAGTGTAAGAGCCCAAAGGCTAGGTAGAAAATGGCCTCTGCTAGCTGTATCAGGACAGGTTCGGCTCTGAGGGAAGGTCCATCAGTCCTACTCGGAAGGGCTGGGGCACAGGAGCCCCTTCCCCTCCCACCGTGAGTTGACGAGGTGGCCCTTCCTATTCCCAGGCCGCTCACCTGCTCCTATGGGGGTTCCTGCTCACAACCAGGACAGCCACTCCCCCCAAAAGCCACAACCATTAACTAACACTGTGCTACCTCCTTCCAAAGCAACCCCCGTCTAACGCACACACACAAACACAGTGCAGGAACCTGTTGTCACCTCAGTATTCAGTGCAGCACATGAAGGCCTTGGTCTCAAAGTCCTGCATTTTGGGTGTAAGGCCGCTTGGCTTTGGGCTCCTCCTCCTTTTCTTGCTTCAACCATCGCTCCAGGAGTCCTGCACTGCTTCTTTTCGGGGCAACTGGGCTCTTCTGTAGGAACTGGCTGGACCACTGGGGCACATCTGACTGTGCCTTTTTAGGTGTTTGGGGGTCTTCTTTTTTGGGTGACTTTGTGGCCAGCCACTGCAACATCTTCTGGCTGCTGCCACTTGGCTTGAGCTCCTAGAAGAAAGAACAGAAAGCTCAAACCACCCAGCTAAAGCTTTTGGGAAAAGGCCAATTTCAAGGGAAGAAAGACGTTAGCAATGGCCAAGTGGGGCCACTAACCTGATGGGGGAGGAGAGGAGCAACTGAGTGTGTAGGAGGGGTACAAGGAGGAGATGGCCGCTCTTAGAGGAGTGTGGGACCCATTAGAGAAGAAGGCCGCCTGGCATTCTAAAGACGTGCAGAGAAAGAATCCTGAGGGGAAAGAATGTAATTCAGTGTGACCTTGCAGTGTGGGGAAATGAGCTGGTGAGGCATGATTTCAGATAGCCACTTTGAGGATTTAGCCTAAGGCTGAAAAGAGTAACTTTCTCACTGCACAGCCCTTCTGCACAGCCTCCTCCACCAGCGCTGCTCCCTTCTGTACCTGCACCCCAACCCTGAGCTGAAGGTTCTGAATGAATTTTTTTGGAGTAAAGACCACAGCAGAAATGGGGCAGCACCTAGTGCAAAATGAATACATATAATTACAATTTCAGGGACAGCTAGTGAAAAAATGTGTCAGGCACAGGAATTTGAGAGAACTGAGTGAAAAGGAAAAAAAGATGACATTGTTAGTTTGAGAACTCAGTAAACTTAAAAACAAAAGGAAAATGAGGAAGGGGGCAGCTATTCTAGCTTTCATCGTCCTTCACACTTCTCAGGCACCCTAAGTCTGTTTTGTAACACTCAGATCCATGTATTACTTCAGGTCTCTCTGTGCCAGCCAGAAACAGGTGCTACCTCTAAATCTTTATGCCCCCAGATGTCAGCAGGGGGCAGCCTTTAATCTGGAACCTCCTCAACTGCAGGCTCTTGCTGTTCACCTTCCCTTCAAGACACCTCTTCTGGGAGCTCCCACTGTGGCTCATGGAACCCGACTAGGATCCACGAGGATGTGGGATCCTGACCTCATTCAGTGGGTTAAGTATCTGGCACTGCTGTGACCTGCGGTGTAGGTTGCAGACACAGCTTAGATCTTGACTATGACTGTGTTGCCATGACTGTGGTGTAGGCCAGCAGCTGTAGCTCTGATTTGACCCTTAGCCTGGGAACTTCATATGCCATGGGTGCAGCCCTAAAAAAGACAAAAACCAAACAAAAACCCATCTTCTAGATTCCTGCCAATTCTAGGTAGAAGTTAAAGTTCATGGCAGGAACGTTCTCTGATCCTCCTAAAAAAGAATGAGAACTGGAATTCCTCCATCTTGTACTTGGGAAAGGAAAGGTACAGAAAAGAGACATAAAAAAATCACACATTTGTTCAGGGACAGAGACGGAGTGAGGGTCAAGGGTTCCTCTGTCTTACAATCACCCTCTAGAATAGGAGCCCAGAAGCCTGAGCCAGCCCTGAATAGTGACACAGAAGGCCTAACCGGTCTGGCATTTACATTTTGAAAGAGGTCTCCTGAGGACACCTAGTCACAGCCCACTTTGAGTCACTGCTCTGGTCCACCTTGCTGTGCACAGGAAGATGAATTCTGGGTCGTTTAATATCAAGGCTGATATCATAAACTAATAGGTCATACTGATAGAAGATAGGAAGTTCAGAAACGACAGTCAAAATCACCTTTTTGACAGGTAAGTCGACAGGAAGCAAACACTCAGGAGTGTTGTTTCGGGAGTTGTTCACCACGGGAGAGACTGGATGGAAGGTGATGTTCTCTGTGGGATGGATTAACTTCAGAGCTTCCTGGGCTGAGACCTCACCAAAGTCCAGCCATTTGGAGACTGCCTCCTCTCCATCTAATATAGCAGGCATCCTGGCCAGGGAGATAAAGACCATGGTCAGATCATCTGATGAGGGAAGAAGTATGGGGGTGGGGGGAGAGGAAGAGAGGTCTCGTCAGCTGCAGTGCAAACTGCAACAAGTAGCAGCTTACCCTCCTTCTATGCCTCATATGTAGCTTGCTGCCGTGTGCCCCCTGAGAATAACAGGGCGAGAAACTCAACACCAGGAGAGCCAGCTTACAGAATCTGATGGTGAGCACAGTACCCAGTGCCAGGACTGGGCACTCCTCTGCTATCAAACTGGTGACCTATCTTTGAAGCTCAAGACTAGACTTAAAGGGGGAAAAAAAAAAAACAAAAGTTGTGTGTCAACAACACTCTCCATCCTTACCACGATAGCAGATTTATGTAAGAAACAGCTATTCACATATTGTGAACAAAAGGAAATATGGCTCAGAAAAGCAAAGAGACTGCATCAGATGACTTCTGGTACCCAGGACGATGTTAGGAAAGGATCCCTTGTTTAGCTTCCACTTCTATGTCCTTGGCCAATGCCAAAAATGTGCACAGACTTTATTGGTGGGTAATATAGCTGAATTCAGGGGATAAATAAACACAAACATCTGTTTTAATAATCTTATTTTGACAAATCAAATGTGCATTTTTTTTTTTTTAGGGCTGCACCCACCACATATGGAGGTTCTTAGACTAGGGGCTGAAAGGGAGCTGTAGCTGCTGGCCTACGCCATAGCCACAGCAGTGCTAGATCCAAGCCGTGTCTGCAACAAACACCAAAGCTCACAGCAACGCCAGATCCTTAACCCACTAAGCGAGGTCAGGGATCGAACCCGCGTCTTCATGGATACTGGTCAGATTCGTTTCCTTTGAGCCAAGACAGTAACTCCTCAAATGTGTACTTTAAAAAAGTATATTAAAATCTCTGAGGAGTTCCCGTCGTGGCTCAGCGGAAACAAATCTGACTAGTATCCATGAGGACGTGGATTCTATCCCAGGCCTCGCTCAGCGGGTTAAGGTTCCAGTGTTGCCGTGAGCTGTGGTGTAAGTCACAGACACGGCTCGTATCCCATGTTGCTGTGGCTATGGTGTAGGCCGGCAGCGGCAGCTCTGATTTGACCCCTAGACTGGGAACCTTCATATGCCTTGTGTGTGGTCCTGGAAGACAAAAAAAAGAAGAAAGAAATCCAGGAGTTCCTGTTGTGGCGCAGCAGGTTAAGTGAGAATGTAACTAGTATCCGTGAGGATGTGAGTTCGATCCCTGGCCTTGCTCATTGGTTAAGGATCTTGGCATTACCTTGGGCTGTGGTGTAGGTTGTAGATGTGGCTCAGATCCCACACTGCTGTGGCGTAGGCCAGCAGCTACAGTTCCGATTCGACCCCTAGCCTGGGAACCTCCATATGCCATGATTACAGCCCTAAAAAGACAAAACAACAAAATAAATATTTTAAAATCTCTGAAACCTAGATGCATTTTATGATGAATGGCATCTCTGCACTACATAATAGTTTAATTGGCAGTAACTGGCAGCACTTTATTTTTCTTAACAGTATACAAAATAATGGTACATCTAACATCAATGATAGCGTCTTAGATTAGAAGAAATATGAATTTATTTTAAGGTGAATTAGCAAAAGCTAAAACTACTATATCCCATGACAGCATCACTTCAGATAGAAAGCTCAAGATAAGGTGGAGGTGGAATTCCCGTCATGGCTCAGTGGTTAATGAACCTGGCTCGTATCCATGAGGATGTGGGTTCCATCCGTGGCCTCACGCAGTGGGTTAAGGATCTGGAGTTGCCATGAGCTGTGGTGTAGGTCGCAGATATGGCTTGGATCCTGTGTTGCTGTGGCTGTGTGTAGGCCGGCAGCTGCAGCTTTGATTCGACCCCTAGCCTGAAAACTTCCATACGCTCGGGTAAGGCCCTAAATAGACAAAAGACAAAAAAAAAAAACAGACAAGTGGGGGTAACACAGGTATTCGACGTGTGCAGCATGGTATTCTTTTCAACAAAACGTCATAAATCTGTGAAAGTATTACACAAACATAGTCAGTCCTTTACTGCTTATTTTTAAAGTGCAACTCTGAAGTTCCCATCGTGGCTCAGTGGTTAACGAATCCGACTAGGAACCATGAGCTTGTGGGTTCTATCCCTGGCCTCGGTCAGTGGGTTAAGGATCCGCTGTTGCCGTGAGCTGTGGTGTAGGTTGCAGACGCGGCTCGGATCCCACGTTGCTGTGGCTGTGGTGTTGGCTGGCGGCTACAGCTCCAATTAGACCCCTAGCCTGGGAACCTCCATATGCCGCGGGTGAGGCCCTAGAAAAAAACAAAAAAATAAAGTGCAAATCCATTCCAAAGTGACTGGTATCTTGGACAGCAATTTAAGCATAATGCAAGTTTTACAACTGCTTATACACAGTTTTGTCTGTGAACACAAAAAACGGCACCCTGCAGAAGTTAGCCTTGTAAGAGTACACACATACACACACACACACTACAATCCCTCACAGCTACCTCAGCTCACTGCCTATCACCAAAGTTGTATCTTGCTCTTATTTTGCATTTGTGAACTTCTCTGTATATTAAAAAAAAAAAAAAAAAAAACTGTAGCAACTCCCACTGTGGTGCAGTGGGTTAAGGATCCAGTGTTGCCACAGCTACAGCATAGGTGAAGCCAAAAAAGAAAAAAAAAGGTATTCATTCAACATCTCACACACGTTTATGCTTCCTAAGCAGTGCTTGAAAAGGGAGTGCGTTTAAGGCTTGAGGAGAAGCTTGAAAGCAAGAAGAGGAAGAGAACATATACTATCGACGAGCAGCCAGCAAGAACGGGCCCACCACAGGGACAAGGCCGTGAGAAAGGGCCACCAGGCTGGCACAGCGGCAACAAGTGTCAGGAAGTCAGTACCCATCAAGCCTGAAGGAACAGAAGCAATGAAAGGATTGTTCAGTATATGGACTGAAAAGTCAAAGGTGAAAATCTGGAAGCTTTCTCACAAAGAGATCCCAGGGATCAAACACACATCCTCATTAAGACTACGTCCAGTCCTTAACCCACTAAGCCACAATGGGAGCTCCCCAAATGCTCTGTTCTGATGAGATGCCTATCTATTATAACCACAGGCCTGGAAGGGGTACCATTTCAAAGGCAGAGATTTAAGGCCACAAAAGATAATACAATATGCACAATTTTCTTCCATTTCACAATGACTCACGAGTTGCAAGTCTTCTGACACTTACTTCTACAAGCCAATTTTAGGTCTTTCTTAAGGTAAAGTGCCACATTTATTGTAATACCTATGTATTTTTTAACCACTTAATGTATGAAACTGTAGAAATGCTTTTTATGGAGAGCCCTATTATTTAGTGTGTCGTGACAAAATTTTTCAGTGTTGTCCCCTTAATCCAGCTGTCCCAATAAGTCCTATGGTTTTTACCACACAATTTTGCTTTGTATCATTTTTAGGAATGAATGTCTGTTACAGGTAAGCTGACTGTAACTGTATTTTGGGAAGCAGTGTCTTAGTTTCCTACTCTCTAAATCTGTGTGTATAAAAACTTTGAATTCCAGAAGCTGCCTATCTAAAAGCCAAGAGGACAAACGCTCCCTTGAATCCTCTCGGGCCCAGGATGAGAAGTGTGACTTGCCTGTTGTGGATGTCATTCAAGCCTTGGCAGGACTCTACTGTGATGATGGTGTAAGAATACAGGCAGGCTCCTCCCTCTGGAGGGTCCCAGCAGTCAAAGATACCGGCCATTGTCAGCAGCCTCCAGTTGTCCCAGACTTTCTCCCAGTCCTCAGGATTGTATGTGGTGCCCACGCTGCCTGACTAGAAGCAAAATCCACAGCAAGTTAGTCAGCAGCCACCTCCTCCTGCAGGTTGGGTGGTATTACAGACTTGAGAGCAAGGCACTCATTTATTTTTTTAGGGCCACAGGTGCAGCACACGGCAGTTCCCAGGTTAGGGTTGAATCGGAGCTGTAGCTACCAGCTTACGAAACAGCCACAGCAACGTGGTATCCGAGCTGCATCTGCGACCTATACCACAGCTCATGGTAATACCAGATCCTTAACCCACTGAGCAAGGCCAGGGATCAAACCTGTGTCCCCAAGGATCCTAGCTGGGTTCATTAACTGCTGAGCCACAATGGCACTGCCAAGGCAGTCATTTTACGTTCAGTCCATGCCTTTTAGTACGCATATTCCTGACCCGCTGTTGACAAAGGTAAGAGGGTTGGTGGAAGATACTCACCAAAGCAATGGCTTTATGGCTTCTTAATGCTTTCACAATAAAATTTAACATCTTCAATTCGGTACTCAGGCCTCCTTGATCTGGGTCCTCATTTCGGCTCTCACTTACAATGTTAATTTGAATTAAGCCCTGCTGTTTGTAAATGAAGCCCTAATGCAACTTCATGCCCCTGTGTCTCACTGAAGCAACTTTCCTCTGCCCAAAATGTCTTTCCTCCAGAAATAAGCCCCAGAATTTGTGACTTACAGTTCACCTTATTTTTATTTTATTTTATGTTATTTCTTGGCCGCAATCGTGGCATGTGGAAGTTCCTGGGTCAGGGATCAAATCTGTGCTGCAGTTGTGGCAACGCTGGATCCTTAACCTGCTGTGCCATACGGGAACATCCTTACAGTTCATTTTAAATGGAAAAAAATCACAGTGGAAAATCTAGGAAGGTGGCAGCCTGAATGCACAGCCTAACTCGATCCCTAGAAAAACAAAACAGCCAGAACAAGTGTGTTGGCTCTTCTGAGGCAAGGGATGGGATTACTGACATGCAGAGACCTATGGCAAAGGTCATGCATTTAGTGGCTCCTAGAAGAGGGCAGGAAGGAGCCAGGGACTCTCAGAGGAGCCTGCTGCTGTGCAGGACCCTCAGAGGGCTCACCTGTCCAGTTCAGAGGCTTGGCTGTAGGGAGGCTTCCCTCCTTTGCCCTGGAGGTGGGCAACACATGGCTAATGCACTGACCGGACACAAATAAAACCAGAAATGGCTCAATCCTTATGGCCGGTAGTTTGCCACTGCTGGAAAACCCTAAATAGAGCGGCCATATTGTGGAATGCACTACTATAATCTGCTAAAGAAACAGTCTTATCCAGATGGATTAGGTAAATGAAAGAGAAGAGACTGGGTTGAAAAAAGGAGTACCAATTGGAGAAAGAAAATAACAAGGGAATGAAAATATTCAATGCTCAGAAATGTGAAGACTAGGTAAATAATAGGGAAAAGAACGTAAAACCCCTACTTTTTTCCTTAGACAACACAAGATCCAGATGGATCAGTGATACGGCAATCCATTTCTGTTGTCCACTTACAATCATTCAGTTCTCAAGTATCCAATCCCTCTCCCCATCCTCTCTCTCAGCTGATGACTTTGCTTCCTATTTCCCTGACAAAACAGAAGCGTTCAGAAGACTGTCCATCTGCTTCCAAACATCTCCCCACCTTCACACACGTTGCCTTCCCTCCACTTTCTAACACTCACACCCGAGGCATGCAGAAGTTCCAAGTCCAGGGGCTCGAACCCGTGCCACTGCAGTAACAATGCCGGATCCCTAACACGCTGCGCCACCAGGAAACTCCAAACGCTCTATGTGTTTTGCCCACAGATGCAGTGGATCTCACTGCCTCCCCATCTCACCAATGCAAAGACATCCATCTAGCGACTTGCTATTTCTCCCTGCTCTCTACTGGATTGTTTCCAACAGCTTATGAACATGCTGTTATTTCTATTTGTTTGTTGCTAGTGTACTGAATTTTGTTGATTTGCATATACTGACCTTGAGGATAAAGTTTTGGAAAGTGCTTGCATCATCCAGGAAGAGGTAAAAGTATTATTCAATACTAGACTTAGGGATGTATTCAACCAGGGAGGTACCAGATTTGCACAATGAAAACTATAAAATATTGTTGAAAGAAATTAAAAACCTAAGAAGTGGAAAGACACTCTGTGTTCATGGAATGGAAGACTTAATACCATAAAGATAGTAAACTGGTCTATTCCCCAAATTGATCTACAGATTCAATGCAGTTCCTTCCTTCCTTCCTCCCTTTCCTTTTTTTTTTGGCTGCACCTGTGGATTGTGGAAGTTCCCAGGCCAGGAATCAA
Source organism: Catagonus wagneri (assembly GCA_004024745.2). NCBI lineage: Eukaryota > Metazoa > Chordata > Mammalia > Artiodactyla > Tayassuidae > Catagonus > Catagonus wagneri. The sequence goes on along the minus strand of PVHT021183698.1, from coordinate 1,061,140 downwards.
ACCCATACCATAGGAACAACCCAAGCCGCTGCAGTGACAATACCAGATCCTTAACCCACTGAATCACAAAAGAACTCCTCAATGCAATTTCTATCAAAATTCCAACTGTCCCTGTTGCAGAAACAAGCTGATCCTAAAATCCATGTGAAACTTTGAGGAAACCCAACAACCAAAACAACCTTGAAAAAGAATGAGGTTAGAGGACTCAAATTTTCCTATTTCAAAAGTTCCTATAGAGCTACAGGGTGGGACTGCATGAGAACAGACATGCATACCAATGAATGGAACTGACTCCAGCGATAAACCTATACATCTAGAGTCATCTGAATTTTGACAAGAGCAGCAAGACCATAAATGACGACATAATAGTCTTCTCAACAAACGGTATTCGGATAACTTGATAACAACATGCAAAAGAATGAAGTACGACTTCTACTCACACCATATATAAAGATTAAGGAGTTCCTGTCACAGCTCAGTGGTTAGTGAACCCGGCTAGCATCCATGAGGACTCGGGTTCAGTCCCTGGTTTGCTCAGTGGGTTAAGGATCCAGTGTTGCCGTGAGCTGTGGTCTAGGTCGCAGGTACGGCTTGGATCCCATGTTGCTACAGCTGTGGCTGTGGTGCAGGCCAGCGGCTTTAGCTCTGACTGGACCCCTAGCCTGGGAACCTTCATATGCTGTGGGTTCAGCCCTAAAAAGACAAAAAAAGAAAAAGAAAATAAATAATATATAAAGATTAATTCACCGGCTGCAGTAGCTTGGAGTCATTGCAGAGGCAAAGGTTGATTCCTGGCTCGGCGTAGTGGGTTAAAGAATCCAGCGTCGCTCAGATTCAATGCTTGGCCAAGGAACTTATATATGCTACAGGTGCAGCCATTAAAAACAAAATAAGTACAAAATAGATCAAAAATCTAAATGTAAAGCTAAAAAAAAGAATCCCTTAAAAAAAAAAAGAGGGATAAATCTTCATGACCTTGGGTTTGGTGATGGATTCTTAGGTATGACACCAGAGGCATGAATAATGATGGAAAAAAAAGATACATCAGCCTTCATTAAAATTAAAAATTTCTGAGAGTTCTTATTGTGGCTCAGCAGTAATGAACCTGACTAGTATCCATGAGGACTCAGGTTCGATCCCTGGCCTTGATCAGTGGGTTAAGTATCCAGCATTGCCATGAACTGTGGTATAGGTTGCAGATGCAGCTTGGATCTGGTGTCGCTGTTACTGTGGTACAGACCAGTAGCTGAGCTCCAATTTGACCGCTAGCCTAGGAATGTCCATATGCCACAGGTGTGGCCCTAAAAACCAAAAAACAAACAACAACAACAAAAAAGACCCTGCATCTTAACTGCCACTATGTTGGGTTCTTAACTTGCTGAACTACAACAGGAATTCCTGACTTGCATACTTTTAAAAGGTGAATTTTAGAGTTCCCATTGTGGCTCAGCAGGTTACAAAACTGACTAGTATCCACGAGGACACGGGTTTGATCCCTGGCCTCGCTCAGTGGGTTAAAGGCTCTGGCATTGCCGTAAGCTGTGGTGTAGGCTACAGACACAGTGGCTCGGATCCAGCATTGCTGTGGCTGTGGCCTAGGCCGGCAGCTGTAGCTCTAATTAGACTTTCACAGGCTGCACCTGCGGCCCTAAAAAAAAAAAAAACTATGAAGATACGAAAAAAGAAAAAAACACCGTTCTTTGGGTTAGCTTCTCTGTTTCCAAATATCTACTGTGAGAGCTGCTGATGATACCTTTTCTGTTTTGACTTGGGGGAAGTAGATGAAGTATGGCTGCCTCTGGCTTGTTCCCCGAAGTCGCTGCCACTCGTAGAATCCATCTGCTAAAACAACACAGCGCCTTCCCTTTCCCAGAGGTACCTGAGGAAAAACGTGAGCAAGATATGGTCTTAGCGAGGAGGGCCATGGTGAAGTCAGAAAGAGAAAGACAAACAGCATATGATACCACTTGCGTGTGGAATCTAAAATACGACACAAATGAACCTATCTACACAAAGGAAAACAGACTCACAGACAGGGAGAGCAGACTTGTCATTGCCAAGGGGAAGGAAGTTGGGAGAGGGATGGAGTGGAAAGTTGGGGTAAAACAGGTATAAACTATTACATACAGGATGGATAAACAAGGTCCTATTATATAGGAGAGGGAGCCATACATAGGAAATTCAATATCCTGTGATAAACCATAATGGAAAAGAAAATTTTAAAAAGAAATGTGGGAGTTCTCGTCCTGGCTCAGTGGAAAAGAACCTGACTAGCATCCATGAGGACTTGGCTTCCAACCCTGGCCTCGCTCAGTGGGTTAAGGATCTGGCGTTGCCGTGAGCTGTGCTGTAGGTTGCAGATGCGTCTCAGATCTGGTGTTGCTGTGGCTGTGGTATAGGCCGGCAGCTGTAGCTCCAATTCGACCCCTAGCCCGGGGACTTCCATATGCCATGGACATGGCCCTAAAATGACAGAAAAAAAAGATATAGTTTAGTGACAGAAATATGTTCACGTACTTGAGTTAAAATCTCAGATCTGGGAGCTCCCATCGTGGTGCAGCGGTTAATGAATCTAAATAGGAACCATGAGGTTGTGGGTTCGATCCCTGGCATCGCTCAGTGAGCTAACGATCCAGCATTGCTGTGAGCTGAAGTGTAGGTCGCAGATGTGGCTCGGATCTGGCGTTGCTGTGGCTGTGGCATGGGCTGGCAGCTGTAGCTCCAATTCGACCCCCAGCCTGGGAACCTCCATATGCTGCAGGTGCAGCCCTAAAAAGCAAAAAAAAAAAAAAAAACTCAGATCTGGGAGTTCCCGATGTGGCAGAGAAGAAATGAACCTGACTAGTAACCATGAGGTTGTGGGTTAGATCACTGGCAGCGCTCAGTGGGTTAACGATACAGCGTTGCTGTGAGCTGTGGTGTAGGTTACAGACGCAGCTCGGATCTGGCATTGCTGTGGCTCTGGTGTAGGCTGGCAGCTATAGCTCTGATTCGACCCCTAGCCTGGGCACCTCCACACGCCACAAATGTGGTCCAAAAAAAAGAAAAAAAAACACAAAAACAACAAAAATCTCAGGTCTGGGGAGTTCCCTTCGTGGCGGGGTAGAAACGAGTCCAACTAGTATCCATGAGGATGCGGGTTCGATCCCTGGCTTTGCTAAGTGGGTGGGGGGATCTGCATTGCCATGAGCTGTGGTGTAGGTCGCAGACATGTCTCAGATCTTGAGTTGCTGTGGCTGTGGTATAGGCCGGAGGCCGTAGCTCCGATTCATCCCCTAGCCTGGGAACTTCCATATGCCACAGGTACAGCCCTAAAAAGCAAAAAAAACAAAAAACAAAAAACAAAACCCTCAGAATTGGAGTTCCCATTGTAGCTCAGCGGGTTAAAGACCCAATATTGACTCCCTGAGGATATGGGTTCGATCCCTGGCCTTGCTTAGCGGGTTAAGGATCCAGCACAACTTCAAGCTGTGGCATAGGTCTCACATGAAGCTCGGATTCCGCGTTGTGGCTGTGTTGTAGGCCAGCAGCCACAGCTCTGATTCAACTCCTAGTCTGGGAACTTCCGCATTGCCATAGGTGCAACCATAAAAAGAGAAAAAAATCTCAGATTCTCCAATGTGTGACTTCAGAGCAGTTAATTCCTCTCTACCTCCCTTATCTCATATATAATAAAGTCACACTTACATAGATGTTGAAAAGATAAAATAATGTACATAATAGGAATAGGAACTTCTGGTAGCTAGTCTCTGAGCAAGCCACGCACACCAGTGTTCACAACCTTGTGCACGCCTCCCACACTGACCTTGGGCTGGCTCCGTAAAACCAATGGAACTCAGCAGAAATGCTGCTGCCAGGGCTGCCTAGGCCAGGTCACAAAGCCTTGCAGCTTTTGCCCTACTCTCCTGAATGGTGGGCTCTAGGTTTGCCAGATGCCGCGTGAGAGCTCCCCAGCTAGGCGTGTGCAAAGTCTTCAGCTGTTCTACTCGTCCCAGGAGAGGCGTCAGACAGGTGGGTCAAGAAGCCACCTGGGCCATCCAACTATCTCTGGATTAGAACTATGTGAGAAACTCTAGTTGAGAAAAAACTGTCCAGTTGAGTCCAGTCAACCCACAGAATTCAAGAAAAAATAAACTGCTGCTTGGGCGCACTTTGTCACACAGCAATAAACTGAATGGCGCTCAATGTTAACAACTGGGAACACACTTTGGAACTATTGCTCAGGTACATGAGGTGCTAATAGTTCTGTTAGATAAAATATCAGGACATGTGCCTTTTCCCAACACCAGCTACCTACCTTGTAGGACCGTTTCTCCATTATGGTATCACTACGACAGTTGGTTGTATTGAATTGCAGCTTGGAAGGATCAGCTTCTTTAAACCAGGATGGGACTAAGCCCCATCGCATGGGAGCAATGACCCGCTCAGATGAGTCTGCACCCTGCCACGGGAAAGGTTAAGATCCATTGAGGAGATCATAAAGAGATTTAGAAAACCAAATTTAGTGCATGCATTACAATGCTATTAGTATCAAAATACAAAGAATAGAAGATTATTAAAAGAAAAATATTCTATCTGAAAACAATTTTAACGATTTATCACGATGTGATTAATTTGAGTTCTCTAGCAAGCATATTAGAATGTAAGATATTCTGCTTGGGTAAAGTGGGGGATACAAAGAGTTTAGTTTCTGTAAACCTTTAATCAGTGCCTACCTACTATGGGAGACACATAGTACTAAGCCCCGCACTTCATGTGGTCCCAGCTTTCAAAAAGCACACATTACAGACAACCATAATACAATAAGGTACATGCTATAATTAAGGGATACTATCACAGGGTGCTATGGGGGCACATGGAAGGTGCTTCATCTCAAAGGGCTTGCATTACAACTTGTGAGGCTGCACAGACATAGAAACAAGGAATAAGATCTACAGGCTAAGGGCCATGTAAGTGGTACATACAAGCAATGTCAAAAAACTTCAGTGGAGAGTGATGTGTGAGAGATGGAACAGAGAATTGTATCGGCTCCTTGAAAGGGGCGAAAGGTAAGGGTACAGGGTGAGATGATTCTTAGGCTGGATCCCACAAGAGGCACAGGATTCTATCAGAGACGAGATCAAAGGAAAGACCAGATATGAAGTTAAGAGGCCATGTCAAGAATGTGCAGGAAATCTAAACTACAACAAGATACCAGCTCACACCGGTCAGAACAGTCATCACAAATAAGTCTACAAAACATGCTGGAGAGGGTATGGAGAAAAGGGAACCCTCCTACACTATTGGTGGGAATATAAACTAGTACAACCACTATGGAAAACGGTATGGAGGTTCCTCAGAAAACTAAACATAAAACTACCATACGATCTAGCAATCCCATTCCTCGGCATATATCTGGACATAACTACAATTCAAAAAGATACATGTACCCCTATGTTCAATGCGGCATTATTCACAATAGCCAAGACATGCGAGCAATGTAAATGTCCATCTACAGATGAATGGATTAAAAAGATGTGGTACATATACATAGTGGAATACTATTCAGCCATAAAAAGAATGAATTCATGTCATTCGCAGCAACATGGATGCAATTAGAGATTCTCATACTGGGAGTTCCCATCATGGCTCAGTGGTAACAAACCCAACCAGGATCCATGAGGATGCCGTTCGATCCCTGGCCTCACTCAGTGGGTCAGGGATCTGGTGTTGCCATGAGCTGTGCTGTAGTTCGCAGACGTGGCCTGGATCCCTTGTTGGCTGTGGTGCAGGCTGGCAGCTGTAGTTCCTATTTGACACCTAGCCTGGGAACTTCCATGTCGTGGGTGCGGCCCTAAGAAAAAAAAAAAAAAGAGATTCTCATACGAAGTAAGTCAAAAAGAGAAAGACAAATACCATAAGCTATCACTTATACATGGAATCAAAAATATGGTATAAATGAACCTATCTACAAAATAGAAACAGACTTGCAGACATGGAGAACAGACTTATGGTTACCAAGGGGAGGGGGAGTGAGTGGGATGGACTGGAGTTTGAGGTTAGTAGGTGCAAACTATTACATTTAGGGGAGTTCCCGTTGTGGCGCAGCAGAAACGAATCCGACTAGGAACAATGAGGTTGAGGGTTCGATCCCTGGCCTTGCTCAGTGGGTTAAGGATCCGGTGTTGCCGTGAGCTGTGGTGTAGGTCACAGATCCAGCTCGGATCTGGTATGGCTATGGCCGTGGTGTAAGCCAGCAGTTACAGTTCTGATTAGGCCCCTAGCTTGGGAACTTTCATAAGCTGCGGGTGCGGCCCTAAAAAGCAAAAAAACAAACAAACAAAAAAAACTATTACATTTAGAATGGATTGGCAATAGGTCCTACTATATAGCACAGTGATCTGTGTCCAGTTTCTTGGGATAGAACATGATGGGGGATGATATAAGATCCCGGGTCACTTTTCTATATAGCAGTAACTGGCACATTGTAAATCAACTTTGGTTTTTTTAAAAAAAAATAGAATGTGCAGGAAGTGGTTTTGTGTAGAAAAGTTATAGCAAGCCTGAGGATGCTATTTTTAGGAAGGTCTGCTTACAGGGTTGGCTCTCAGCACCTGAGAACTTGGATTTTGAGTGTTTCCACCTTTCCCTGACTGGTAAGGATAGTATACTAGGCCTAGTTTGTGCAAAACATGAGGTTTATGCTGAGCACCTGCATTCCTTCTGGGAGTCTGGAATTTGGGTATTTGCTAGGCAGAGAGTGCCTATGTGACCAAACCTCAGTAAAAACCTTGGGCCTAAGTTTCTAATGGGTTTCCCTGGGCACAAACACTGCATACATTCTGGTATAATTTTCATTGTTGGAAAAAGAACATGCTTGATGTGTCCCCTCACAAGAAGGAGAGAACATAATGAAACCTGTGCTTGAGTTTTTTCAGACTTCTACTCACAGCACACTAAGAGGGAGGATACCCATAAGCAGAACGTACTGTGGGGTCTACGATAGTGGTACAGTAGGTCTGGTGACAGTAGTCAAAATAAAAGATGCCCAAAAAAGATAGAAAGAAAAAATGAAATTATAATAGTTAGCAAGTGGATAATTAAGTTTTCAGGCCTAGAAGACTTAATGATGGCACTACTGAACAAAAGAGAAAAATCTGAAGAGATTTGATTTTGGGAAAGATCATGTGTTGAATTACAGATAACAGCGGGTCTGTGGCGGCTTAAAGAAATGGTCCCCAAATCTTTGACAATCCTCCCCCATCAAAAGCTGGGGTGTGTGTATCTATGTTTCCTTCTCTTGAATCTGGATGGCCCAGGCCTGTGACTTGCTTGTATCCAAGAGAATGTTGCACAAGTAACACTGTATGATTTTTAAAACTAAGTCAGAAAAGGTTTTTCAAATTCCTCCTCATTTGCCGACTCATTGCTTTTGCTGTTCTGAGCTGCAATGTAAGAAATCCAGCTATCCTAAGACCATTACTCTGTGAAAATGCCTAGGCTTTGTGGAGAGGCTCAATGTTGATGATTTGGTCAAATGCCCCAGATAAGAACCAACATCTGGAGTTCCTGTCGTGGCTCAGCAGTTAACGAACCTGATTAGTATCCATGAGGACTTGGATTCAATCCCTGGCCTCGCTCAGTGGGTTAAGGATCCGGCGTTGCTGTGAGTTGTGGTGTACATCGCAGACGTGGCTCGGATCCAGTGTGGCTGTAGCTGTGGTGTGGGCCAGCAGCTGCAGCTCCAATTCAACCCCTAGGCCGGGAACCTCCCTATGCCATGGGTGTGGCCCTAAAAAGACCAAAAAAACAAAAACAAAAACAAAAACAAAAAAACGAACGAACATCACTGACAGATAGAGAAATTGTCTCTAGATCAGATGTTGGTAAACCTTTCTCTACAAGGCTGTGTTGGAGTTCCCACTGTGGCGCAGTGGAAATGAATCTGACTAGTATCCATGAGGATGCCAGTTCGTTTCCTACTGGCATCAGGGGTTGGGGATCCGGCGTTGCCTTGGGCTGTGGTATAGGTCACAGATGTGGCTCAGATTCTGCACTGCTGTGGCTGTGGCCGACAGCAGCAACTCCGATTTGACCCCAGCCTGGGAATTTCCATGTGCCATAAGTGCAGCCTTAAAAAAAAAAAAAAAGCCAATAAATAAATACACAAATAAAAGGCTAAATGTTAAGTACTGTAGACTCTGCAGGCCACACAGTCTTTGTTATAGGGACATATCCCCTTTCCACACAAACACATACACACACACACCATACACAGAGAGTCCATTCTTAATGTACACTGCAGTTAGCTTCTACAAAGTTGCCACAAACACTGAATTAGGGAACTCTGCTGCTATTAAGGGAAATACAGAGTCAAGTTGCCAGGAGCCTATGGTGGCAACGTTTTTATCAACTCATCAATATATAACCTGGTCTTCTGTGTATTTTTGTTTAAAGTCACTTCATTTGAAGTTCCCGTCGTGGCTCAGCAGAAACGAATCCAAATAGGAACCATAAGGTTGCAGGTTCAATCCCTGGCCTTGCTCAGTGAGTTAAGGATCAGGCGTTGCCGTGAGCTGTGGTGTAGGTCTCAGATGCGGCTCAGATCCCACGTTGCTGAGGCTGTGGTGTAAGCCAACAGCTACAGCTCCTGTTAGACCCCTAGCCTGGGAACCTCCACATGCTGCGGGTGCGGCCCTAAAATGACAAAAGACAAAAATAATAACAATAATAATAAAGTCACTTCATTTAACATCTATTGTTGACTCATTAATGTTGAACACACAACCAACAGCCATAGTAACTCATGTCCGAATGATGCTCTTTAATATGTGTATTTTCTTCACAAGGCATATTGCACCTTTCCTGCACTTAGGAATTCTAGTATGCACTTCACCACTATGCTTGGGGACAATTTTAAACAGTGAAGTCACCAACAAAAAGCACAGAAATGCAAAAAACACAGCAATAAATAGATGGCTGTGGACATTTGTTTATAATATAAAAACTGAAACAAGGAGTTCGTGCTGTGGCACAACAGGACTGGCGACATCTTGGGAGTGCTGGGTCCCAGGTTCAATCCCTAGCCTGGCACAGTGGGTTATGGTTCCAGCACTGTTGCAGCTGTGGCTTAAGTCATGACTTTGGCTTGGATCTGATCCCCGGCCCAGGAACTCCATA
>PVHT021183698.1:913818-1047691 GCA_004024745.2 Catagonus wagneri | reverse complement strand
CCCGCACCTCGGGTCCCGCCTCCGCGGTATTCAAGCTGCCTCAACTCACCCCCGCCTCAGGCCCAGCGCCCGCGCAGCTCTCCGCGCTAGGCCCCGCCCCCAGCAGGCCGACCCCGCCCCCAGCAGGCGGGGCCAGCTTCCCTCTTGCACTTTTTCCCCTCCTCCACCGTGACAAGAGACGGGGCTTGGGAACCTGACTCCTGAAAGCGCTCAAGGAGGGACCCTCTGATTGCCTTTGGGGACTCCTCAATCCCAAGGTTCTTGGGGACCCACGTCCTCCGTGTTGGTCGTTCCCCTTCAGAGTTAACGCCCCTTCCAGGGCGATCCTAGGGAATAGGGTCTGGAAGGGTCCTGAGACCTATAGGCGACTCTGGGGTCTGCCCTTCTCTGTACAGTCGGAACCAGGACCCTGTAGGGGTGAAATCAGGAAATGTTTCCTTTACTTCGCAGTCCTACTAACTGCCTCATAGTTTGGGCAAACATTGAAAAACCATCGGAAAACTTCCATCAATCACACAAGTCACTCTCAAACCCCTTGAGCGCCAGAGCACTTTCCAGGGCCCTCATCTCTCCCCCCAACCCCCAAATCTGAGGCCTAGATTAAAAAAAGGGGGGAGGGTAGTTCCCTTGGTGGCTCAGCGATTAAGTAACCAGACTAGAATCCATGAAGATGCGGGTTCCATCCCTGGCTTTGTTCAGTGAGTTAAGGATCCGGCGCTGCCATGAGCTGAGGTGTAGGTTGCAGATGTGGCGCAGATCATGCGTTGCTGTGGCTGTGGCAGAGGCCAGCAGCTGTAGCTCTGATTCCACCCCTAGCCTGGGAACTTCCATATGCCACACGTGCAGCCCTAAAAAGAAAAAAAAAACTTTACAGGTGTATTTCAGTCACAAAATTGGCAAAACCACCTGGCTTGAGTTTAAAAGCCCAGCTGGGGGTAGCCTCTGAGCCTGCTCCCTTGGGACATAAACAGGGACTTCTGGGAGCTCCCTTGTGAGGAGACTAGGGATCCAGCATTGTCACTGCTGTGGTGCGGTTCCATCCCTGGCCTGGGAACTTTTTTTGTCTTTTTAAAGCTGCACTTGTGGCATATGGATGGAGGTTCCCAGGCTAGGGGTTGAATAGGAGCTGCAGCTACTGGCCTACGCCACAGCCTCAGCAACGCAGGATCCGAGCTGTGTCTGCGATCTACACCACAGCTCACGGTAGTGCCGGATCCTTAACCCACTGAGCGAGGTGAGGGATTGAACATGCATCTTCATGGATACTAGTTGGGTTCATTAACCACTGAGCCACAATGGGAACTCCATGGCCTAGGAACTTTTGCATGCTGCGGGAGCAGCCAAAAAAACCCCCTAGACACTTGCGCTCTCTAGGGGCTGTTCCTCCAGCAGGAAAACCCCCGTGTACACTCCACCACAGGCCTGACTCTAAGCAAGAGCCAGGTAATCCACCAAATCCTCAGGCGTCACTGATCTAGATAAGGAGGGGGGTTTAAGGGCACAAACAACTCCTGCCTGCCGCTGTCATTCCCTCATCAAATACGCACTGCTGCTGCTCCTGGGCATGGGCTCAGACAGAGACCAGAGACTGGGTCCTGCCCTATGCTAAGTACAATGGCCATAGGGCTGCGGGTGCAAAGGGGAGGGGGTGGAGAGGTGTTCTTGGAAGTAGAGAAGTTGGACACCTAAGCATGAGCCTGAAGAAACAGCAGTTCAATAAATACATGCTGATTTATTTATAGGAATAAGGTGGTTTCTTAGCAGATAGATTCAAGAGTGCTGCGTGCACTTTATTCATTTGCGACATCCCTTCCCTGGCAGGCAAGGCAGCAAGTTCTAGGACAAGATAATGTCACTCTGTTTAAAAACTTACCCCCAGCAGTTTTGGGGCAGGGGTTAAACCTTAAAAAAAAATAAAAATAAAAAAACAAAGCCCTCAGTGATTCCTAATCGGTTTGAATACAGAGGCTTGGAAAGGCGTTTCCATTGGTTCACGAAGAAGGTGTGACTTCTGCGTAGTGTCGCGGGGCAGGGGGAAGGGTAGAAATAGGGCCTAGGCAGGCAGGCGTCTTAGCCCACAGATGCCAAGACGATGTCTACTGGCAGCTCCTCCGAACTCCTGGCGGTCACTTGCATCGTCACTGTGTCCAAGAGCAGCAGCCGGGAGCGCACCAGGATGTCATGACCGCCCCGGAACACGCCTAGAAAGGAAGAGGGAAGGATGGGTGTGTAAGGCAGAAGGAGGCCTCAGAGCTAGGCTGAGGGGCACTTGCCGCAGCTGGTGGAGGCAGCCCTGGGAGGTGAGACAGAGGTGGGCCTGGAGCAGGAACGCTGGTTGAAATCCCTGAGCGAGGCCTGGGGCTCTCACTTGACCTCTCTGAGCTGTAGTACCCTGGACCATTACACTAATAGTATTTCAAGCTTCGGCCAAGCTCAAATGAATTAACGGACACAAACGGCTTGTGCTGATGTCGTAGAAGCTCTTACACGATGGCCAAATCTGAGAGCACAGACAAAGGGATGGCCCCGCCCTGACAAAACCGCAGAGCAGGTGTCTGCAGCACCCAGGGGGCTGGACTGCTTCCCTGTGGCCAGAAATGATGGTTTGGAGGCTGTCAGCTGTCAGCAGGGCACTGAAGCACAGCTACTTCCTAACCCGGTTTATAAACACTCAGAAAAAAAAACTTCCTCTTGGTTCACTGTTTTAGGTGGGATTGCTGTATTGCCCCCTTTTAAACAAAAGGTCATTATCTTTTAGAGAAGCATACAGATCAGAAACATTTACATAAAGAATGTCTATAGATGGAACTTGCTCTAAAATAATCTGGGGGTGGAGAATGAGGACAGATAGAAATGCTGTTTGTGGGTGGGGGGATACACTGAGGGTTTAGGATGGAAATGCTATAAAACTGAGTTGTGATGATTTTTGTACACCTATAATTGTAATAAAATTCATTAAGTAATAGGGAAAAAAAAAAGGAAATGCTGTTTGTTGCTAAAGCTGAAGGATGAGTACATGGGGTTTCAGTTTTCATGCATGTTTGAAAATTTCCCTGATAAATGCTTAAAGTCCCATTCCTACTGGAAAAGACCAACCAACCCAGAACATTCGATAAAGGATATGAAAACAATTTACAGAAAAGGAAATACATATGGCACTTCATGCTTGAGGAGATGCTTAACTTCATTCAATACACAAGAAATATAAAATGAAACTATACCAAGCCACCATTCTTTACACCTGGTACAAATCATTAAGTTTGATAACACACTGTGTTGTCCACAGTGTGGGAGAAAGGCCTACAGTTCTTTCAGAAGGCAACCGGAAATACCTACCAAAAGGAAAAATGCCCTTTGACCTGGTAATGCCTTGGGGAACTTACCTTCCAAATATCCTCAGTGCATGTATGCAAAATAAACTGTGCATGTATACAGGTATGTATATGATTATTCACTGAAGCATAGTCTGTAAAAGACTGAAACAACCTAAATGTTCACCAGCGCAGCCTGGCTCTACAAAGCAGGTCCATCCACACAACGGAACAATTGTCAGCTACAAGAAAGAATGAGCTCTCAGTTTAGGGTGATAAAAAAGCTCTGGAGATAGAGGGTGGTAATGGTTGCACAACAAAGTGAATGTACTTAATGCCACTGAAATGAACACCTAAAAATGTTTAAAATGGCAAATGTTCACGCTATGTTTAAAAAAAAAAAAGAATGAGGAAGCTCTGAGTACTGACAGGGAAGCCCTCCAAGATGCAATGTCAAGTGCAGAACAATATATACACCATTCATACATAAACATGTGAATTAGAAAAGGGGAAAGCACACATGTGCACTTTTACATCTGTGTACTCACAGGAAGGGTACACTGGCACCCTTTCTAAGGGCACAGCGGTTGCTGGCCAGAAGGGAACCTGAGTGACTGGCAGCAAGAGCTGGGGGCCAGGGGGGAGATGCAGGGGCACCTAGGTCTTCCCACCCAGAATGCGCTTACCAGCCAGGAGCAGCGTGTGCGTATTCTTGTTATCCGGCACTTTGTCGGACCTCTCACAAGGGTGCATTCCTAAGAATTTCACAATATTGCCCACAGCCTCTGTAGGGAGAAATCCCAGTGTTATTAAGCCCCTCATCTCATCTCCCCTTTGTGCCACCACCTCTCTCCCATGCCCCAATCCCGCGCTAAGCAGCCTTTAATGAAGAGGCACCTGAACTCTGTGCTCTAGACATGGCCCTGGATCTCTGGGGCGTGGGGGCAGGGATGGGGAGTGGGGAAGAGGAGCCCCTCGACAAGAGCCAAGGGTCTTGGGAGGCAAGCAAGCCAGACGCAGCACTGCCAGGATTTACCTTCTAGTGTCTTGATGGTGGATAAGGTGAATGTCTCCTCCTTCTCAAATTCATCCCCGACCTCATCCCAGGCCGCCTCAAAGTTCACCTTCATGACCTTTTGAATGTGATCGGCAATAGTGACTTCCAGGTCTTCCAGCTGGGGAGAGGGAGGAACAAGTTGGGTGCACAGGTCCAGGGGAGAGGGGCCCTGCCCTACACACCTCTGCCCCTACCCTGACCCGCTCCCACCCCCCACTTCCGGCAGCACATCTGGCAGGTGATTGCTAAGCAGCACACTGTGCCAGGGCCAGGAGGGGAAGCAACCTGACGAGCTCCTGTCTGAAAGGTGCCCACAGCCAAGTGGTATCCCCTCAGCGGATAACACCCTGACCCAAGTACAAACATCCCGTCCGTGCCCTGTCAGTACCTGTGAGGACTAGTGCCAGGACCCCTTCGCAGCTGTTCAAGTCCTTTATATAAAGTGGTTCGGTATTTGCATGTAACCTATGCACATCCTCCCCAAACTCTGAGTCATCTCTAGATAACCTATAATACTTGACACAATGGAAACCCTAAGTAAACAACTGTAAATACAATGCAAACACTATGTAAGTAGTTGCCTTGTGCGGCAAATTTAAGTATTGCTTTCTGGAACTTTCTGGAACCCCCACACCCCAACTCTGAGTATCTTCTGTCTGTGGTTGGTTGAATTTGTGAAGCAGAACCAGGATATGGAGGGTGCAGTCTTCACCTCCAGCTGTCAGCTGAGGTGTCACACCCTTCTGAAGCCGGCCTAGACGCGGTGCCACACTGTGGAGGAGGGAGTACTCAGAGAGGCCTGCCTCCTAGGACCCCGCAGACACCCAACCCATCTCAGCTGTGTCCTCCCCAGGGCCTGACACGTAACACTGCCCCTACCTTGGTCTAGCTGAAAGGTTCCCACTCATTCACCCAACAGCTCCTTCCTGAGCCCAGACTCCCCAGCACATCTAAGGTCAGCAGGACTCAGCTCCTGCAGCTCCCGTGGGAGCTCGCTTGGGCCAGTTCCTGCCCTTAGGTCACTGCTGGCCCACGGAAGGCCCGTCCTCAACAGTGGATCTGGGAGAACATAAGTGAACGTCAGTGGCATTCCAGTGACTGTCCCTCTGGCCTGTGGGCTGCAGTCTCCACCCCAGGCTAAGGGGCAGGGTCAGCATGCAGATGGCACTGAGCCAATGCAAAGCAGGCAAACCCAGAAGGAGCTGGCACTTGCTTCCATTCCGCTCAGTGGGCTGGGACTGGAAGGGCCCCTTCAGTGCACAAAAGTGTGGCCTGGCAGATGTAAGCTGCTCCAGTTTCTCTACAAAGCAGTTTGACAATATGAATCAAAATGTCTTAAAATTGTGGTCTTTGACCCAATTACTCTACTTCTAGCACTCTATACTAAGAAAATAACCTGAAATGCAGATAAAAATTTGTACCCAAAGGGATGTTTAAGTAGTATTTAAAAGCCATGAGAATCATAAATGCCCAACATCAAAGGAATACAAAGTCAAGTGAGTTAGGAAATGTCATTAAAAACTGCGAATATGAAGTATTTGCAAGGACAGCAAAGTACACTATGGTTTTAAGCAGACACAGGAAGACCTATAACGTATAGAATGACCTCAATGATACAACTCTCCTCGATTCCCAAGGACTATGGGTAATGTCTTCCTATTTGTTTATACTGTTTTTGTGTTACCCAGGTTTTCCTTCTACACTCTAACATGTGTTTTTTTAAGGGGAAAAAAAACCCAAACCCCCAACTCTTTCAAAGAGACCTATAAAGCCAAAAGCAGAGAGACAGTGCTTGGAGGCTAGCTGCCCCCTCCTGCAGCGTCCATGCCCTGGTCCTTACCACATATTCGTCCTCATAGCCCTCGTCGTCAGTCTCCCCAGTGGTGGGGTCACAGTCCTTGACAGTGAACTTCATCATGCAGCTGAACGTGCACGCCACTGGGGGGAAGAAATCTGGGTGTCAGTGGGGTCCTCTGCGGCCCTCCAGGCTTTGGCTACACATCCACTAGCTGCACAGGCTTTCCAGCCCCAGAGATCTGGACAGAGGCCACCAGATTCGGAAGGCAGGAGAGTTCGGGTCATGGTCCCGAGGGTGCCCCCCCAGGGAAGAAAGAGAGGAGGGCAGGATGCTGAGGATGGCTACGTCTACACAGCAGTCACAGGCCCACCGTCCCAGGCCTGAAAAAGCAACCAGTTTCTTCTGGGGAGTGGACCCAGGACGGCCGCTCCCCTTGTGCTCTTTCAGGTACAAGGAAGGCGTTCTGATGTGAGGACCGGGCAGACCTGGGCTCTACCTCCCACCAACACATGAACTCAGACAAGACACTGATCTCAAATCTAAGACTAGGGACAGCAGTGCTCCCCAGGGGTCTCAGGTGGGAAAAGCCCTTGGACTCAGCCGTCCTCCTTCTCCTCAGGACTCATTCAAGGAGCTGAAGCTCTGACAGCACCAGCCACCCCCCCCATTTTACCCCCAATCCCACGGGCCCCCAGGCAGCCAGGGCGGCATCAGCAGAGGGGTTCACCTGCAGTGGGGTCTTCCTTGGGCAGTGCCACTAGTGTGTAGCAGGTCCCGGGCTGGTTGTAAGGGAGGCTCCGGGCAGGCACGTAGCACAGCACCTCATAGGCCTCGGTGGGCTCCATCTGCACGGTGACATTCTCCAGGGTCTGGTCGTTGAGTGTGTTTGTGCAGTCAAACTGGACCAGGGAGCAAAGGGGTTGCTGACACACTGCTCTGGCCACCCCTGCTGCAGAGGTGGGGCCGGGAGGTCCTGCCTCTCAACCAGGAGCCACCCTGACCCCCATCCTGCCCTGCTGCCCAGGTGCTCTGTCGCCATGCTGATACTCAGGAGACAGAGGTCCTGGGTCACGGATGCAAGAGACAGCAGCTGGTGACAGACGCAGCAGCTGGGTGTGGGGTGCCAGGACCCCTGCTCACCTGGAACACCATGTGGTCAGTGAAGGTGTGCTTGGTGCAGCGGATGACATACTCTGTCTCTGACTCGGTGAGAGCCACAGGCTCAGGCGAGGACTTGAAGAGGGGCCCCAGGCCCTGGAACTCGGGCACTGCCACCAGCTGCTCTGAAACCCGCAGGCCACACGTCACTCCAAGACCAACCTGTGACATTTCCACTCAACCCTCACTCCCAGTCCTCAAGTCTCCCACCTACTCAAGTGGAGGGATGCGCATAAACAACCGGTCAAACCTGGGCGTGTCCTCACCTAACTCTGCTCATGCTGTCCCACCAACACGGATACTGTCCACCCCGCTGTCCCACAAAAGATGCCAGAGCAACAAAGTGACTGGGAAACACAGTCCTGGGACAGATCCACGTGGACACTCCCTCAACCTTAGAAGCTCAGCAAGGATGCTTAAAAGAAGAGGGACTTGGGAAAGGACTAAGAGGGGGTGGATGCAGCGATGGCTGAAGAACCAGGCAGAGAACAAACTGGCCTCAGACACATGTCAGTTAAGATGAGTGGCCCAAAAGGAGATGTTTCAGATTCTGAGTCTTGCAGCAAACCTAACTCAGTTGGACAGTATGTGTCTGGCCAGGCCTCTCCCTACATCCCATAGCCAGGTTCCAGCCCTGGTGTGCCCAGCAGACTGTGGCGTCTGGCAGCTGTTCCTGTCCTATAGTGGGGCACAGCTTCTCAAAGGGTGATCATGACTCACCTGTATCAGAACTACCTGGGGCTGGGGGCTTGTTCACAACTCAGGCTCTTTTTTTTTTTTTTGTCTTTTTCCCTTTATCTAGAGCCACACCCGCGGCATATGGAGGTTCCCAGGCTAGGGGTCTAACAGGAGCTGTAGCTGCCAGCCTTCACCACAGCCATAGCAACGTGGGATCCGAGCCGCGTCTGCAACCTTCACCACAGCTCAGGGCAACGCCGGAACCTTAACCCATTGAGCAAGGCCAGGGATCAAACCCGCAACCTCACGGTTCCTAGTCGGATTCATTAACTACTGAGCCACGACGGGAACTCCACAACTCAGACTCTTGAACACACCCCAGATCTGCTAGGAAAATCTCTGGATTAGGGACCTGGGAATCGACTTTCTAACAAATTTTCTCAGCTCACTCTGACATACACTGAAGGATCACCACTCTTAAGATTTTCAACTTCTTTTCCTAGTTAAACTTAACTCTGTAAGGAAGGAACTGTACCCTTAGACCAGGGATATAATGTCTTGTGTTGGACTTAGTAAGTGTTCAGTTCATGTTTCAGGGGCAGAGAGAGAAAACAGACATTACTATGATTTTGCTTTCTCTCCCAACCAAGAGGCAGCCTGTGTGACTGCTTTAGCCCTCTTCAGCCTAAAGGACCATGTCCAGTGAACACAGGCAATAAAAACCCCAGCAAGCGCCAGCTCAGATATTAGGAGGGACAGGCCGGCCACCATAACCATCAGCCGTGACTCTGACCATCAGAGTGCCTTCTATGGCATTTCACTGGACATCAAGTTTCTGGACCTGACCCTTTCCACCCTGGGCCACTCTGCTGGTAGATCCAAGTCAAAACCTCTGAGTTTCAGACTCTTCATCGATAAAATAGAAACAATCATCTTATTCACATGGTTGTGAAGATAAATGAGGCAATAAATGTCACCATCTAGCAAAGTTCCTGGAACGTAGAATGGGATCAATAAATAAACGTTAGGCTTTGGAAGACTGTTTCCAAATGGAGTTGAGGCCTTGGAAGAGGTTTCAAAGTCATCTTCCTCAGAGGCCGTGGCCAAACAGTGCCAGAGATGTGCACCCGAGATGCACATGAGCAACTTCCTAGGAGCCATGCACGTTCCCCCTCACTTTGCAGATACGATTACGGTAGATCCTGAGGTGAGAGTATTACTTGGGATTATCTGGGGGCCGCGATGTGCTTACAAGGTCTGTGTGAGAGGAAGGCTGGAGGGGCAGAGCCAGGGAGGTATGAAGAGGCTGCAGCACCGGCAAAGAATGCAGGCCAAAAAGAGAGGAGAGTCATACCTGCCCTTGGAGCCTCCCGAGGGAGCCCAGCACCGCCAGCAGGCAACTGGTGTTTCTGACTTCAGGGTGAGACAGTAAGTTTGCATTGTGCGGAGCCCACCCCGCTGTCCCACAAAAGATGTCAGAGCAACAGGAAAAGTTTGGGGTTAGAATGATTCCAGTCAGCTCAGGAGCCTCATTTTGCTGAATCTCAAAGACAGTGTGTTGATAAAAGATCGGATTCTGGCACAGAATGGAAAAGGTGGGACTTAATCTTAAGTCAGTGATAATCGGGAGCCTCCGGTGAGGAAGGAAGGCACTGTGCTAAGCGCTGTGACAGCAAAGATGTGGAGAACTACATGGAACTACAAAGAGAAGAGATGAGATGAAGTTAGGGGTCAGGGAGGGCGACGAGAGGGAAGAGGGACACATGAGGGCCTTGAAGGGAGGAATTCATTGGGTAACGAGGTCTGGCAACTAGACGCACAGGCTCTCGCCTTGGAAAATGCAGGCGCAAAGGGACAGATGAAAACCTAAAGAAGGCCCTGAGGACAAGGCAGACGGAAAACACCTGGAACCCAAGAAAAAGTACCAGGGCCCTTGGACTCAGCTGAGCGCATCAAACATGCTGATCTGGCCTGGGCCCTGGGGAACTGAGCCCCAAGAACCCAATAATCTCTGTGAGGGTCAAACTTGCTGTCTAAATACCAGCCCTCAGGAGCTATCGACGACAGTTCCCACTCTTAACTCCCCAGAGAAGAGCAGCATCCCAGTTGTGGCCTGCAAGCCCCCACCAAGCACAGCTCCTCACCCTGGAAGATCTCCTGCCGGGTGGCTGCCACCTTCTCAGGCTGCTTGGCTGCTGTGATGGGCGTGCTTTCTGCAACAGCAAATGGCACAGTGACCAACAACCAACAACAGCAGTAAACAGGGCCAGGGGCGGAGCGGTGGTCGTTGCTCTAGGACTGCAATCCCCACCCTAGGCTGACTCCCCTCCCCGCACAGCCCCATCCATCCTGGGCAGGATTAGCAGCTTCGCGGCCAGTTGCAAGGAGGGCCTCTGAAAGCGTGACAGGCATTACTGACCTGTTCTCTGCTCTGCCATGGGCGTGGTGGCCAGGGGCACAGACTTGAGGTCAAAAGGTTTTTCCGAAGGTTCCAGGGTGTACTGCTGCAGAGCCCTCTCCAGACCAGGGATGGACACTGTCAGACCTAGAGGCCAGAGGGAAGATGGGCACCAGGAATCCCTAGGGGAGGCCAAGGTCCAGGCTCTAGGCATCACAGCCCTGATAACAGCACGTAAGCCCGGGCCTCCTCTTTCTCGTGTCCTCCTCCTTCACAGCACTGACAGGGCAGGAAAGGACACCAGGTAGGACGTACAAAAGTAACATGTTGTGAGAATGGAGGTGGTTATTACCAACTAGTGTTTCATTTCATGAGCTGTTTCCACCCCCGTGGTCTCCTGAGGTCAGAGATGCTCTGAAGATGCCTGAAAGCCCAGGGAGGGTGCCTGCAGCTCTGGGAGGAGCTGGGTCAGAGGCGGCTAGGAAGCTCACCGTTGAGGATGTAGCCGGCATTGAGGGCCTTCTGCTTCTGCTCCAGGACATTGAGATAGAAGGTGGCTCGGTCCCTTACTTCATTGTCATCGTCCATCACACACCTGTGGCCAGAACACAAGGTTCTCCTGACTGGGACCCCCAGGGGTGACACAGGGATGTTGCCGGGGTGGTGAGGAAGCAGGTCTTTCTCTCTTTATTATTTTTTGCTATTTTTTAGGGCCGAGGCATATGGAGGTTGTCAGGGTAGGAGTCGAACTGGAGTTACAGCTGTCAGCTTACACCACAGCCACAGCAACACAGGATCTGAGCCGCGCCTGCAGCATACAGCACAGCTCACGGCAACACTGGATCCCCGAGCCACTGAGTGAGGCCAGGGATTGAACCCGAGTTCTCATGGATACTAGTCAGGTTTGTTTCCTCTGTGCCACAGTGGGAACCCAGGAAGCAGGTCTCTTAAAGCTCAGTCCCCAGATGTGCTCTCTGGGCATCAAATGTGCAGGGGGCCCCCACAGGACACTAGCTAACTAACCAAGAGGTGGCCGATCTCATACTCTTTCCATAGAGCTCCCCCCAGTGAGGGAGGCCATCTCCCATACCCAATGGCATAGGTCTGGAAAGGATTTAATGTGGGAGTTCCCGTCGTGGCTCATTGGAAAAGAATCCAACTAGGAACCATGAGGTTGTGGGTTCAAGCCCTGGCCTCGCTCAGTGGGTTAAGGATCTGGTGCTGCCGTGAGCTGTGGTGTAGGTCACAGATGCAGCTAGGATCCTACGTTGCTATACCTGTGGTGTAGGCCAGCAGCTATAGATCTGATTCGACCCCTAGTCTGGGAATCTCCATATGCTGTAAGTACGGTCCTAAAAAAACGCAAAATGAAATAAAATAAAATAAGATACATAAAAAGGATTTAATGTGACCCAACAATTCCACTCTGAGGTACACACTCAAGATAACTGAACACGTCATATAAAACTGTGTACACAGGAGTTCCCTGGTGGCCCAATAGGTTAAGGATTAGGCATTGTTGCTGCTGTGGCGAGGGTTGATCCCTGGCCTGGGACCTTTTGCATGCTGTGGGTGTACAACTGAAAAAAAAAAAAAAAAAGCAATAGGAGTTCCCATCGTGGCTCAGTGGTTAACGAATCCGACTAGGAACCATGAGTTGTGGGTTCGATCCTGGCCTTGCTCAGTAGGTTAAGGATCCGGCGTTGCCGTGAGCTGTGGTGTAGGTTGCAGACGCGGCTCAGATCCCGCGTTACTGTGGCTGTGGCCAAGGCTGACGGCTACAGTTCCTGTTAAACCCCTAGTCTGGGAACCTCCATATGCCGTGGATAAGGCCCTAGATAAGGTGAAAAGACAAGGAAAAAAAAAAAGCAAAAGTTGTTTTTCAAAAAAGGAAACAACTCGAATTTATCTCTGGGTGGAGGGATTTTTTTTTTTTTTTTTTGCTTTTTAGGGCCGCACCTGCGGCATATGGACGTTGCCAGGGTAGGGGTCGAATTGGAGCTATAGCTGCTGGCCTACATCACAGCCACAGCAACATCACATCCAAGTCGCATCTGTAACCTACACTGCAGCTCATGGCAACACCAGATCCTTAACTCACTGAGTGAGGCCAGGGATGGAACCCGAAACCTCATGGTTCCTAGTTGGATTCATTTCTGCTGCACCATGACGGGAACTCCTGGGTGGAAGGGTTTTTGCATGACATTGCTTTTTTCATGCTTTATGTTTCCATCTTTTCCTACAATCGATAGTTGTACATGTATAATTTCTCCCCTTCTTCAGTTAAAAAGAGACAAAGGAAAGCCACCTGGGCTGAAAGGAACACTGGTGTCCATCAGGTCCCTGGGCCTAGACTCACCTCTTCAGCAACACCAAGATACTGGGTAACATCTCTTCATTCTGAGCTCCAAACTTGGCCAGAGCACTCACAGCGCCTGTGGTCATGAAGCAAAAGTGATTTACTTCTAGTGGCTGGAATGAGCTGTCCTGAGCCAAGCAGCTCCCAGCCAGGGGGCCCAACCCACCACCACAGAGCAAGTGGCTTCAGTGATCTTGGCACCATCCAGTCTCAACTGCAAGGCCTCTTTCAAGAAGGTAGCCCCATTTTCAGGTCCCAGGAGCCCTTTCTTTTCTTTTTTATTTTTTGCCTTTTGTCATTTTAGGGCTGCACTCGCAGCATGTGGAGGTTCCAAGGCTAGGGGTCTAATCGGAGCTGCAGCTACTGGCCTACGCCGCAGCCACAGCAATGCAGGATCCAAGCCGCGTCTGCGACCTACACCACAGCTCACGGCGACGCCAGATCGTGAACCCACTGAGCAAGGCCAGGGATCGAACCCACAACCTCATGGTTCCTAGTCGGATTTGTTAGCCACTGCGCCATGATGGGAACTCCCCTGGAGCCCTTTCAGCATTAACAATGAAGAGGCCACAAAAGCTGCCCTCAACTTATGTGTGCGAATGGCCTCAACTGCTTCAAAACATTACACAGCTGTACATGAAAAAGCAAACTCTTACTTAATGAGTAGCAACTGCTGAAAAGGGGAAATCTGTTCAGAGGGAGCATGAGAAGAAAAGACCAGTAGATTAAAAACAAAATTGAAGGAGTTCCTGTGGTGGCTCAGTGGGTTACAAACCCGACTGGTACCCATTAAGGATGTGGGTTTTTAATCCCTGGCCTTGTTCAGTGGGTTAAGGATCCAGTGTTGCTATGAGCTGCGATGTAGGTCGCAGATGAGGCTTGGATCCCGTGTTGCTGTGGCTGTGGTGTAGGCTTGCAGCTGCATCCCTGATTCAACCCCTAGCCTGGGAACTTTCATGTGCTGCTGGTGTGGCTCTAAAAAAAATAAAGAAATAAAGAAAGAAACTGGAGTTCTCTTGGAGTTCCTGTCGTGGCGCAGGGGAAGTGAATCCGACTGGGAACCATGGGGTTGCATGTTCGTTCAATCCCTGGCCTCGCTTAGTGGGTTGAAGATCCAGCATTGCCATGGGTTGTGGTATAGGTCATGGACACAACTCAGATCTGGCACTGCTATGGCTCTGGCGTAGGCTGGCAGCAACAGCTCCAATCGTACTCCTAGCCTGGGAACCTCCATATGCCATAGGTGCAGCCCTCAAAAGACAAAAGCCAAAAAAAAAAAAAAAAAAGAAATTGGAGCTCTCTTATGGCGAGGGTTTGATCCCTGGCATAGGAATTTCCACATGCCGTGTGTGCAGCCCAAAACCAAAGAGGGGGAGGAAGGAAAATAGCACATAGAGACTTTGAAACCAAAAAATCACTAAGACAAATTACAGAGGTTAAGAACCATTCAGCTAGATACTCACACAGCCAAGGACCTTCCTACATCAGAGAACTCTGAGCTAGTGAGGCAAGAACCTCAGGTCCCTTTGCTGGGGGTCCATACCAGAGCAAGCTAGGAGCCCAAGGGCAGCCTGCTCAGACCCACCTGCTCGGACCTCCTCGTGTTCCAAGACCACCCGATTGTAGATGAAGCGGATATACTTGGAGGGGTTGTTGGTCTTGGGCCCCTCCTGGCCCAGAAGATGCAGGATGCGGGTGGCCAGCACCGTGAACTCACAGTCCTCGATGAACTCGCACAGGTGGGACAGCCCCGTTTCCTTGCTCTCAGCGTTCTCCTCAATGATGCTGATGATACAGTCCACGATGGCCCGCTTGTACTCAAAGCCGCCCTGCAGCGTGAGGGGGCAGCTGAGCACGGAGGGTGCTTCAGATGCAGGCAGTGGGGCCCAGAGCCAGGCCAGGACCAGGAACAGGACCTGGAGGTAAGGGCCTGGCTCTCGGAGCCTCTACCTCCCTTCTGTGTCAAACAAAAGGTTCCGATGGAATCTCACTGGGGCCCTTCCAGATCTAGCAGTGGATGGTTTAACAGAACTATCTAGGCTCTTAATTTTCTTCCCAACTTTGAGATTAAGGCAGAACAGGTGGTGCAGATGCTGGGGATGGGGGGGGGGGGCGCAGTTAGGGACCAGGAAACTCTGCTTTTGCTGCTCTGAATTAACTGCTTTTGTTGATGCAATCAAGAAAGGTGGTACAAAAAATGTCACACCATTAGCTTCCGTTTCCCAAAATACCACCTGGAGGTCCTAGAGTGACCTGATTATTTCTATTAGACAGAACACCAGTTGGGACACCATTTCCTGTCTTCCGCACAAGCACTACCTGGGGCAGCTCCTGGAGCTTTAAAGCCAGGATGGCTATCATTAGTTATTCCTGTAATTACAGTAGCGGTCACACTTCATACTGTTGGTCTAGGAGGCATTTAAAGGGCCGCAGGCACCAGGAACCCAGCTGGCTAACAGGCTGATCTGGATACATCTGAGAACAGGCTGGACACGGAGCCAACAGTTTGGACATGGAGCCAGCAGCCAGGCCACCACCCTGGGAGACTTGGTGAGCCCCAGTGAGCCCCGAGGGCTCTGCTCTTACCTCCTCCCGCAGCATGGAGAACAGGAAATTCATGAGGACAGCGTGTTTGCGCGGGTACTTCTGACACAGTGCACTGATGGCCTGGACAACCACCACCTGGGACAGACGAACGTGTGAGAAAAGCCTGCCACCTGGGTCAGTTATTTAGTTCAAGTGCCAGCAGAGTCCTTCCTTAGGTGTGGCCAGGCCTTGGGGACAACACAGGCGGGGGGGGAGGGCGGGGGGCGGGAGGCACTCCATCCCCACCTTCAGGGGGCAGGTGGTCCCTGAGCCCGCCCTGGCAGGGTGGCCTGCACAGCAGATGCAAACTCTGGGTCCCCCTGACTTCCTGTCCACTTAGACCTCAAGGCAAGTGGCAAGCCCCTCCATCCCTCCTCCTCGATGCCCACCCTCAGCCTGTCCTGCAGTCTCTTCAGCAGCCTGCCTCACCTCCTGTGCTTTTAACCCCCTCTTTTGTGCCAACTCCCAAAGCTTTGCCTCAGCCTGAGTTCAAAGACCAGTGTTTCCAAATGTTTACATACACCTGCAGCCAGTGCCCTCAGCACCTGGACCCAAGCTGCCATCACTGCCATCACCTCCCCTCTCCCAGACCTGACCTTCTCTTCCTTCCCCAAATGGAATCACAGCACCACCGATCTAAGCTAGGAGTCACCTCCCTCAGCCCTCATAGCACCCCTGCTCCCTGTTTTGAGCCTGCAGTGACCACCACTGCTCTCCCCAAAGCCCATGGCCAAGGTGCAGGCCCGCTGACCCTCCAGCTGCTTTGGAAGAATCGCTCTGACACACCAGCGTCCGCGTCATTCCAGGTTGCAGGGCGCTCCTGTAAGCCACTGGCAGAGGTTACGCCTGCCTCCTTTGTGTAAGCCATGCTGTTCACTATCCACACTAGACTGTAATCATTCCTTTACCCTCTGTCCTGATTAAAACTCTCCAAAAACACACTGCATGATCCCATTTATGTAAAGCCGTAAAATACTGCAATTAAAGAACCTGAGAGCAGGGGTTGGGGGTGGGGAGGAGGGAATGGGATGGCCAGGCAGGGTCACACAAGAGAGTCTTCTGGTGAGATTCTGGTTGAGTATCTTGTATCTTGGTTGTGGTGGCGGTTTTGCAAGGCTATACAATGTGCCGAAGTGCAGGGTGTCACACACATATGTGTACACGGATAACCAGTGCCTGAACACAGACTGTGCGGAGGCTGGCTGATACGGTCCTGTGGTGGGGGGCACTGGAGGAAGGAGCTGGGGGAGGGGGCACGGGAACTCTCAGTTCATTTCTTTGTGATCTTCTGGTAAGTATTTGAAAATAAGTTAAAGAGTACTACAAAAGCCCTCCCTAGTACCTTTCTTAAAATCACAACTGTATCTCAACCGCCAGGTGGTCTAGCCCTGTCTGATCCACTTCATCGCCCACCACTGCCCCTGACACCCCCACTCCAATAGACTCCCTGCCTCTTCTCCTGTATCTTCCCAGTGCGTGATTGCCCTTCTGGACCAGCTCCTCCGAGAACCCCATGCCACGGAGTTTTCCTCACCGCACTACAGCATCAGAAATGACCTCGTCTACCACCATGTTCACTGCTCACCTCCCCTCATAAGAGCAAGCTCAGCACAGCAAGCCCTGCCTGTCCCCTGCTATGGCCCCTTTCAAAGCTCTATGCACCATACAGCAAGTGCACAATAAACACTAAGGACTTAATAAGCTGGTCTGGGCACTGTGGACCTTGAACTCATCTGAGATCTCCGACATGAAGGAGGAGATCTGCTTCATGAGGCGGTCGATGCTGCCCTCGCTGCCCGTCTTGAGGAGGGTGGTGATAGCCAGTGTGGCAATGCTGCGGTTTGAGTCTGTAACCAGGTTCTCCAGATCCAGGTTGCAGGCTGTTACTGCTGATGGATGCTTCATGGCGACCTGCTCCAGAGGGAAAGATATGAAGCAGACGGGGGCAGATCTACAGAAGGCCTCCCATCACTCCTCGGGTCCCTCAGGAGAGCTTACGTCACCAGGAAGTATACCCACGGGGCCAGAGGACATCTCCCCAGCTCATTTTGCAACCCCCTAACTCACCTTATTGAGGGTGCGGACAGCAGCGTAACGGAGCGCGGCCTTGGGGGAGCTGCAGAAAAGCTGGAGCACTGCAGGAAGGAGACAGACACCAGTGCTGGGCTGCCCTCTGCCTGGCAGCTGGGAAAGCCAGGGCGGCTCCAGGCTGGAGCATGCAAGGGCCCTGAGGCCATTCAGACCAAAGCTCTCTTGTCCCCTGTGGACGCAGCCATGAGTACAGCGCCCCAGGCCTATGTGGGTCCAGCTGCTGTCCCCAAATCCCTCAGGGTGCCCAGCGACTCCACACACCCCACCAAGCAGCTCCTATTATCGTCCCCACAGACGCAGAGGCTGAGGCACAAAGAAGCAAAGCAGCTTTAGTAACTCGAGCAGCCAGGAAGTGGCAGAATCCAGCTGGACATCCAGGACTGCCTGCCCCTGAAGCCAAGCCTGCATGCCTCTGCTGGGATACACAGGACCCAGCAGAGTTCCCCTGGTCCAGTCCCCTCAGGCTCCTTGGCCTCAGGAAGCTCAGCTCCACCCTGTACTTGGTAGAGCAGGGAAGGTGACTGCTGTTCTCTGCACCATGTCCCTCCTCACAACCTGGCTTTTATTCTCTTATACTTCTTTAGTACTTAATCTGTTTTTCTTAAAAGAACACCCCCACCCTTTCTTTTTTTGTCTTTTTGCCTTTTCCTAGGGCCACATTTGCAGCATATGGAGGTTCCCAGACTAGGAGTCTAATTGGAGCTGTAGCCGCAGGCCTATGCCACAGCCACAGTAACGCAGGATCCGAGCCACGTCTGCGACCTACACCACAGCTCATGGCAACACTGGATCATTAACCCACTAAGCAAGGCCAGGGATCGAACCTGCAAGCTCATGGTTCCTAGTCAGATTCGTTAACCACTGAGTCACAACGGGAATCCTACCCCCCATTTTTTTTTTGCTTTGTAGGGCCACACCACGGCAGATGGAAGTTCCCAGCCTAGGGTTCCAATTGGAGCCGCAGCTGCAAGCATACACCATAGCAACGAGGGATGCAAGCCGCATCTGCAACTTACACCACAGCTCACGGCAAACCTGGATCCCTGACCCACTGAGCAAGGCCAGGGATCAAACGTGCATCCTCATGGATACTAGTCAGATTCATTTTTTGCTGTGCCACAACAGGAGCTCCCCCCCACCCCCTTTTTTTGGTTGTGCTTGTGGCGTATGTAAATTCCCAGGCCAGGGATTGAACCCTTGCCACAGCAGCGACCCGAAACACTGCAGTGACACCTTATCCTTAACCTGCCGTGCTACCAAGTAACTCCTAAATAACCCTTATTTTGAAAGCTTTCTGTTATCTGACTTTCATTATTCTGGAAATAGGAGAAATATAACAAGAACAAAGAAACGTTCAAACGAATGAACTCATTTGGTTCTTCTGCTTTGCCCAGGAGGAGAGGGTTCTCTCTCCAAACCGGAAGGAAGCCCTTCTCCCCATCTGACCAGCTTTACCACACCAGGGACAGCAGCTTGGTTTCCAGTGGGTTTGTCCTTCTGGGACACTCAGCCCTTCTCTCCCCACCTCGTCTCACCTCTCAAAGCACCGCTTCCCAGTACTTAGCCCACCACCAAGTGCCCACCACTCTGACCAGCAGCGAGATCTCAACATGCAGCCACGGTCCTGGCCCACCAAGGAGCTACTTACTCAACAACCTGACCAGCAACAACAGGCTGCCTGGCAGATTCTTCTGCCTAAGCACCCAGAGCGCTGGCGCTGTGTGCGCTGTGCCACCAGGCACTGTTTGAGGCCGTCTGTGTAGATGACTTAAGTGTACTGCTTGCCACAACCCTATAACTGGCACAATCCCCATCCTCCCTGCAGGGAAGGACAGCCAGCCTGCTCAGGCCCCCCCAGCTACTCCATGATAGAACCAGCACTCCAGCCCGAGTAACACGCCCATGTCCAGCTCGGACTGACCCCTCTGTGTGGCTCAGGCCTCAGTGAGCACGCCCTGGCTTCATTTTGTTCCCCCACCGAGCCCTTCCCCACAGCCAGCCAGCCCAGCAGGAGTCAGAGGGCAGATGACCCTCACCTCTGCCACTTGCCAGAGCCCGATCCCCAAATGTGAGGGGCCCAGGCAGCAGGAGCAGACACTTACCCTTAACTCTGGCCTGCAGCCTAACAGAGAGCATTTCCTTTCTTTCCCACAAACCCCAGTCCAATGCCTAGTGCCCAGCAGGCACAGGGCTGGGGTGGGGAGTGTCTGCTCACCTGACACAGCTGGGGCCAGCTCCTTGGCACTACAGCCTGGCAGGTTGACGATGGCTGAGGCGGCTTCATACACCACCATCTCGTGCTTGTTGCGCAGGCAGCTCTCGATGAAGTCGAACAGTGGGCTGTCTCGGCTACAGAACAACAGGTGGTAAGAGGAAGCTGGGGGTGTTGCCCAGGAGATGGCCGAGGCTGGGTACGCAGGGCAGACAGAGCCCCTACCTGCCATCCTCCTCCTCCAGCTGCCGGCTGGCCACTCGGATCATCATGCAGTAGGCGAACGGGGACTTAAGGCCGTGCCGTGTGAACTTGCTGATCATCTTGCTGACAGCCAGGCGGTCGTTCTTCCGCACGTGGTACAGGAGCCCCAGAGCATGGTACTGGCAGGCAGGAGGGGCAGCAGGTCAGGGCATGTAAGGCCAGGTCTCTAAGATGGGCTTCAGGGCCCCTACCTCAGAGGCCGGGTGCAGACCATGCCCACCAAACCGCCCGAGCATCTGGAGTCCCTGTCCACTGCTGCCCCCCCAAGCCTGACTTCAGCAGTGAGTGCAGAGGGGACAACAGATGTCACACAGATGGGAGGATGGGAGGAAACCAGGTGTCTCTGAAGAAAAAGCAAGTGGAAGCTGGGCCTCCATACCCCAGCAGGAAGAAACTGTACCCCTACTGCCTAGCCCAGGCACGGGCGGCTGCTGGCAAAGCAAGGCCTGAGGATATAAGGCCATTACTTCCTGTCTCCTCTGCTCTTTTCTGACTCCTCTCCCGAGGGGCGTTCAAGGGCCTGTCATGTGGGTCTCGTCTCTGAGCTGGGAGTGTCTGAGGGCCCCAGTTGGCCTGGAGACGAGACCCAGCCCTAAAGGCAAGGAGACAGAAAGAGATGGCCATACAGGGGTCTGTAGGTAAGTGCCACTCAAGCAGAGGCACAGGGGCTCTCATTTAGCCCACAGTTTTGTGAGACAGGGGATATCATTCCCATCTTATAAAGAAACTGAGGCTCAGAGTTCCCATCTTGGCTGAAGGGTTAACGAACCTGACTAGCATCCATGAGGACAAATGTTCGATCCCCAGCTTCACTCACTGGGTTAAGAATTCAGCATTGCTGTGAACCATGCTGTAGGTTGCAGACACGGCTCAGATCTAGATTGCTGTGGCTGCGGCGTAAGCCAGCAGCTGTAGCTCCAGTTGGACCCCTAGACTGGGAACCTCCATATGCTACGGGTGTGGTCCTAAAAAGACGAAAAAAAAAAGAAAGAAAGAAACTGAGGCTCATGGAGATAAAGGGATTTCTGGGCTAAGCCACTGAAGAAGAGTTAAGCACAAGAAAGCCCCACCAGGGTACTTCCATGCATTACCAACAAAGCCAGCTGGGCCAAGGCCCTCTTCTGCCTGGGCCACGTCTGCTATGTCACACACCCCAAAACAACACTCAGCTAGTTATCAAAATATTTGAATGTTTCAACACCACCTGGCAAAGTCTCTGAGCTGCTCCCACCCCTGCATGTGGTGCCCTGGATTCTTCCCCCAAACCCCCCAGATCTCCCCACAACAACAAAGGGATCAAAGCCACTCTGGCCAGGGCCTCCAGGATCTCCATGGCATGAGCTCATCCTGCCTGGCCAGCATTGCCACCTAAGTATCTGGAATCCCACTGCTCCACCCATGGCTCACCTGGACCATGATGTTGTCACTGGATGCCGCCTCCTGGGCCTCATTTACCCAGCGCTTGACCACGTCAAAGCTGCACTTGAGCAGGTGCTGTGGGCACAGGGCACACTGAGAAATGGGCAGGTGGCTCGGCCATCACGCTCCCTGCCCGCCCATAGCTCAACAAGGCCCTGGGCCTTCCCTCAGGCACTGCCCTGGGCCCATTATTCTCTGAGAAATGCATAAACCCGGGGTGGTTCCCACCCTCACCATCCCTATCATGATAGATATCCTGACAAACCTAAAACTGCCAAGGTATGGGTCAGGGCCACTGTCCAGTTGGCCTCTCCATCCACTCAGAGTCTCTTGGGGCAGTCACTGAGAAGGGGCAGGACTCTCAGATCTAGGGATACTAGACTTTATGGGATTTTTTGGAAAGCAGCTGGATGCTTGTTTCATCTCCTGACCCACTCCCATGGCCCAGCCCCACGGGGCCCCAGTCGCAGGGACCCACCAGGGAAGACACCAGGGCAGAGCTGGAGACGCTGGGCACCTTGTCCACAATGGCCTGCTTCATGTAGCGTTCGATGGCCTGCAGCATGGTGCTCTAGGGGGGACAACGGGTGGGTGGGAGGTGACCTATCAATCCCAGCCACACTCAGGAGCACAGGGCACAGAGTGAGGAGGAATGGGGACCCAAGGAAGGCAACAAACGTGCCTCCTGTGCTCCTGTGCCCCTTGAACCCCCATCACCTGGCTGGGCCCTTTGCCCAGGAGCCAGGGATGAGCACACAAAGGATGAGATCCAGTGGCAACTGAGCCGGAAAAGGCGGACAGCTCAGGGGCGGCAGACTCACATCTGTGATCTGGCAGAGGGCGCGCACGGCTGGGCCGCGGTAGTTATCTTCCTTCCCAGTCATGTCCTTGGTCAGGCTGCAGGGGAGAAGGTGCTGTCCACACGCAGGGGCCGGAGGCAGGCCTGTCCTCCCTGGCCCGTGCCTGCCCCCCACCCCAGCTCCAACAACATACTCCAGTCTCCTGACCAGAGTCCTGCATTGTTCACCCTTCCAAGCCAAACTTCACACAGCAGCCACAGGGATTTTCATAAAATTCAAAACTGATCAGGTCACTCCCCTGCTTTAATTAAAACATTCCCTAGGCTTCCTACTGCCATCACCACCAAGCATAAACTCATTAACAGAGGAGGCCCCAGAGAGCCATGCTCTCTCCCCTCAGGCCTTGACACCTGCCTTTCCCCGGCCTGGAGCCTACCCCCTACCTCTGTCCCGCTTTTTCTCACTCAGTCTCTGGGATTCCACTCAGTTCCAGCAGGCCTTTCCTGTCCAGATTTCAAGGTGGATATCCTCTAGCCCTCATACATCCCCAAGGCCTTCCCCAAAGTTATTTCTCTAAATTCTGAGGATGCAAAGGCCATGTCTGTCATGTTTGTTACTCTATTCCCAGAGTTACATACAGTGGCTGGCAAAGTACTTTCTAAATGAACCTACAGATGAAAGTACAACACCCCTCCAAACTGCGGCAAGAAGAAATAAGAGCACTGAGCCCAGCTCTCACAGGCAGGGATTATATTCTAGGCACATCTGTCCCTTGCATCACTCAGCCTAACACTCAGTGGGCAAACCAGTACTTAGCAAGTCTGTCTGCCTCGGGCATCCTCTATGTCTAGTCTTCCAGAGTACCTTCCTCTCTGGTACTCACTGGACTCTGTGAAAGCTCCAGGCTGCCTCAGTCGACAAAGAGGAATCAAGGGAAGGAAGAGTGTGTGCCTAAGTTAAGGCCAGAGAATTAAAAGTGAAGCTGCCCATCCTGGAGTCTGTTATGGTGGGCAGAGTAACCAAAGGACAAGGGAGACAGGAGAGGAAAGGAGGAAAGGGCACTGCCAACATGTCAAATTAAAGCCTCAGCTCATGATAAGATGGCCTTTGGCAGTGGACTGCATCAGAGACCTCTGACTTGCCTGCTGGTGACGATGATGACGTCCTCTGCGATGCAGGACATCTCCTTGATGGTCAAGTAGCACATCCGACGGAGGGTGGGCTAGGCAAGAGATGCGAAAAGCCTCTGACCCCGACTCAGTATGAGCACCAGGGTTAGGACAAGAAAATGCCAATTAAGACAGAGGCAGCCTCACTGACTGGGGGGCCAGCTTCCCTTGGCCCTCCCACCACCCTGTCCCAGCTGCCCCCTCTAGAGGGGAGCAGGGGTGGGGGCACTTACATCGTTGGACTGAAAGAGTTTGGTCATGGCAAAGAAGGCCTCAGTTGCTTCAGTGGTCCCCAGGTGCTCCCCCTGTTTTAATGAACAAAGAGGTCTCAGCTTGGCACGGATGGGCCAGAAGGCTCTTCCTGCCAGATTAGCCCTGGCTGGATCCTCAGACCCTGCAGAAGCTCCATGAAGAGCAACATGGGACGAATTCCCTGATGTCTCAGCGGGTTAAGGATCTGGCACTGTCACTGCAGTGGCTTGAGTCCAGGGTTCAATCCCTCACCCAGGAACTTCCACATGCCATGGACACAGCCAAAACATAAAAAACAAACAAACAAACAAAAACGAGCAACACATCAGAGGTGGATGCTGAGGGCATCTAGAACTAGGCTGCAGGCTACAAGCACAGAGGGACTGTGCAACTCCCCCACAAGTACTCAGCACTGTTTTCACCACCCGCAAGCCTTACCCTATTACCTGGTTTATGAGGTAAAGGATCTTGGTGAGGATGTGGGCACATTTCCGAGGGTTGACGGGGGTTTCATTAAACACACGGGCCTAAGAAGAAACAACAAAGAAAGGCTATGATCTTCTAGTTCAGTATCTTTCCCTTCCATGACTACCCTCAAGCACATTCAAGATCTGTGAAGTCCCAGGTAACCTAATATTCATAAGAAAGAGTTTTGTTTTGCTTTTTTCTTAATTCATCTATTAACAACTCCTTAGATCTTCCCTATTAGCTGGTGATGTGCTTTGACGTGCTTACTTAGTGACTGACAGATTTTAGTAAATATTTACTAATTAACTGAAAGGATAAATGAAAAAGAACAAGAAAAAGATAAACATAATGAATTCTCTCCAGGAACAAAATTTCTGTTTTTCCAAGAACAGGTTTCTCCCCTAGTGTTCTTCACACCAGCACTTTGAATGTATTAGTATTTTGATCACCCTGACCGTGGACATTTATGATGGAAGGGGCAGGGGGGCAAATGACACTTGCCTCCTGGAGCACTGCACTCTTCTCGAGGTGCTGGAATGGATTGGAACCTCCACCTATCATCAGAGAACAGAGAGGACTGAGCACAGGTTGCAACCCTGAATTTCAAAATTCTCCCAGTCGCAGACAAGGGAAAGGCGTCCCACTGTCAACCCACTTAAGTACCAACTTCTCAGAATGGCAGTCACCACCTGCCAAAAGATCCCGCCACTCTCCTGCAAAGGGTCTCCTACCACCGCAAACCACTTACTCATAGTCACCCAGCAGCCCTGGCACAGTCCTTCTGTGCCTCTCAATAGTGTCATGTTTTCATTTAGTTCATCTATGCAATTGAGTCCCTACTACGCATGGGACCAACATCTCCCATTTCTTCGTAGCAGGTGCTATGCTTGTAAGTTATACAAGTGATTGTCTGATTGATGTCTGTCTCCACCACTATGTCTGTGACCATTCTAACATTCCCGGCTTGGGCACTGAGTGTGTCGCTTGTTCTACTGCAGTGACAGGGCACAGAAAAGGGCCTGGCTCCTCAGACTACGTTCCAGTGCAGCAAGCACCAACGCAGCCCCAACGAACCCTCCCGGCCCCTCCTTGGATAGAAGGGGAAACTGAGGCGCGTGACCCGCCCAAGGTCACCCAGCGAATCGCCGCCCGAGCCCGAGTGCGGGGCCATGGAGCATGCTCAGGCTCTCCGAGGCCTGTCGCTGAACCGAGACGGACTTCACAGAAGCCTCTGTCCCTCCCTGGGTCTCGGGGCAAGACAGAGGCCCCGAAGGAGGCCGGGTGGGGAGGGTGCTGGGAGTCTGCGCGGTCAGGCCTCCCCCAGGCCTGGCTCCCCTCACCCGATTCCTCGTCCTTCTTGTCGAATTTCTTCAGCATGGTGATGCCGGCGGGGGCGCGAAGCAGCACACTGAGCAGAGCTGTGCGCCTAGCGGCAACTGTCCGGGGGCAGTTTGGCTCCGGTCACTTCCGGCTGGCCACGTCGCCCTGTACTTTGCGCAGGCGCACTCCGCGATCTGCGCAAGCGCACATGCCGCTGCCGCGTCGGGCGTTAACCCCATCCCTGCTGGGGGGAGGCCCGGGCTTAAACTTCGGACCTAAAGGCTTCCTCCGCTTGCAGCCGTCCCCGCCTCACCGCCTGGTGGCGCGAGTTTAAACCGGCTCTCGAAGGCGAGGCCTTAGCTCACTGGCACGAGCGGACGCCAACCTCGGAGATGCTACCTGTTCTGGTCACTTTCTCCCGTAGACCCGCAAGCCTCACCTCACTTTCAGCCCCATCCCCTGCTGGATTTTTCTGCCTAGCCCGAATCGCCGTCCAAGACACTCTTCTTTTTGTCCTTCATTGCTCTTTTACTCCTTTTTGTCCTTCATTGCTCTTTTACTGTGCGATGTTGGCGC
Source organism: Catagonus wagneri (assembly GCA_004024745.2). Lineage (NCBI taxonomy): Eukaryota > Metazoa > Chordata > Mammalia > Artiodactyla > Tayassuidae > Catagonus > Catagonus wagneri. The sequence continues at coordinate 1,021,775 of PVHT021183698.1, read as the reverse complement.
ACAGTAGATGTTCAGTAAATTGTTGTGTGAATTGACGCATGAACTGGCTCTTACAATTCACCTTTGCTCACCGCACTCACACCTGCGCCGGGTGCGAACCATCTGGTACCGCGTTAACTTCCAGGGATCTAACTAAACTAAGTTATATCTACTTATCTACTGCTCAACAACTTCAGTGTGGTCTTTAAATCTTCGAGTATTTAGCTAGCGCCTACTGGATGCGTTGCCTAGCGCTGGAGGCTGGAAGGGACTGGAAGGGAAAACACGGCGCCCCGGGTCACCCTCCACGGATCTGTGAGGACACCACCAGGCCAAGGTCAGGACTTTGCGCGGCGGCGGGCAGAAGTCCGCGGGCGGGAGGGGCGGGGAGGGGGAGCAAAGCGCGAGGACCAGTGATGGGGAAGGGGTCAGCCTCTAGGTCCCGCATTGCAGAGGCTGAGGCTCCCGGCTGGAAGCAGCGGGGTGAGGGGATAGGCCGGCGAGGGGAGGGCGAGTCTTGAATTGTTAAGAGCCAAAAAGCTGAGCAAAATCTCATCCTAACCCCACCCCTTGTCCGGAGAAAATTCTCCCAAAGAGTTAAGTTGCCCACTGCAGCAGTTTGCAGCGAGATAATCGGAAACACCCTAAATGTCCATGTGAATGATTAAGGGGATATAGGACTTCCATCGGGTGCTCTCTTCCACATTATTTATAAAGGGATATTTCTGATGACTTGGGAAGCAGTATCCAAACTTCTTACACAAAGTGAGACATTAAAAGGGAAAAGCAAAGTGTAGAAGTGTTCATAATTAAGGTGAAATAAATAGGCTCATGGTTAAAAACCAGAAAAGGACCCCTGAGATTTGGATTGTTAAAACGGTGAAATATAGATGAATTGTGTTTAGTTAAAATATCCTTTCAGAGTGTGATATGAATTCTGTAAAATCATATAGCAAAGACAATTTTTATAATACTAATTTTTACAATGAGAATTGTGGGTTGTGACTCCAGTTCTCCGTATAAGCTAATATGTAATTGTAGGGGTTTTATTGTTTTTTTAACTGTAATATACATTCTTCATGATAATTGCTAAGTCCTTTGTAGAAACAGAGTACAGAACGTACAGGAGAAATTAGGGAACTCTGAATAAGATTAGCATATTGGACAATAGCAATATCCTGGTTGTGAAAATATTTTGTATTAATTTTACTAGTTTTTAAAAATTGAGGTATAATCCACATACCTTAACATTCACCCTTTTATAAGTGTACAGTTCATTGATTCTTAGTATATTCAAAAGGTTACACCCATTACCACTAATGCCAGAACATTCTCCATCCCTCACTCGTCCCCCACCAACCGTTGATCTGTTTTCTGTCTCTATGTATTTGCCTATTCTGGATATTTCATGTAAATAGAATCACTTATTGTGTGGTCTTTTGTGTGTCTGACTTCTTTTACTTAGCATATTTTCAAGGTCCCTCCACATCATAGCATGAATCAGTACTTCATTCTTGTTAATTACTAAATATTATTCCATTTTACCGATATGTATACATTTTGTTTTTCCATTCATCAGTTAATGGACACTTCAGTTGTCTCCACTTTTTTACTTCTGTGAATAATGCTGCTATGAACATTTGTGTATAAATTTTTGTGACATACATTTTCATTTCTCTTGAGTAGATACCTAAGAGTAGAAATGCTGGTCCTGTAATAACTCAGACTTTTTGAGAAACTGCCTGATTTCCAAATCATCTGCCTCATTTAATTTTCCCATGAGCAATGTATTAAAGGTTGTAATTTCTCCACCTCCTCAACCACACAATGTCTTTGTGTTTTAGCAATTATAGTGGGTACGAAGTGGTATGTCATTGAGGTTTTGCTTTGCATTTCCCTGATGGCTAGTAATGTTGAGCATCTTTTCAGATCCTTTTGGCCATTTGTACAACTTTTTTGAAGAAATGTCTGTTCGAATCCCATGCCCATTTTTTAAATGAGCTGTCTTTTTTAATCATGGAATTACGAGTTCTTTATATCATGTGGATACTAGACCCTTATCAAATGTATGATTTGCGCAGTTCCTGTCGTGGCTAAGTAGAAACGAATCTGACTAGCATCCGTGAGGACCCAGGTTCAATCCCTGGCCTTGCTCAGTGGGTTAGGATCCATTGTTGCCCTGAGCTGTGGTATAGGTCACAGACAAGTCTTGGATCCCTCGTTGCTGTGGCTGTGGTATAGGCCGCTGGCTACAGCTCTGATTCAGCCCCTGTCCTAGGAATCTCCATATGCTATGGGTGTGGCCCTAAAAAGCTCCCCCCACCACCAAAAAAAGTATAATTTGCAAATCTTTTTACTTTGTAGGGTCCTTTGAAACACAAAATTTTTTACTTTGATGAGGTCCAGTTTATCTGTTTTTTTTTCTTCTGTTGCTTAGGTTTTTAGTGTCATGTATAAAATATCTCGGGAGTTCCTGTTGTGGTGCAAGGGAAACCAATCTGACTAGAATCCATAAGGATGCGAGTTCAATCCCTGGCCTCCCTCAGTGTGTTAAGGATCCAGCATTGCCGTGAGCTGTGGTGTAGGTTATAGACACGGCCAGCAGCTGTAGCTTTGATTTGACCCCTAGCCTGGAAACTTCCATAGGCCTCCCTCGGGTGCGGCACTAAAAAGCAAAAAAGGAAAAAAAAGAAATCATTCTTTCTTTTTTTTGTATTTTTACGGCCACACCCATGGCATATGGAAGTTCCCAGGCTAGGGATTGAATTAGAACTGTAGTTGCTGGCCTACACTAGAGCCACAGCAATGCCAGATCTGAGAAGTGTCTGTGACCTACACCACAGCTCACAGCAACACCGGATCATGTAACCCACTGAGTGAGGCCGGGGATCAAACCTGCATCCTCATGGATACTAGTCTGATTTGTTACCCCTGAGTCACAACTCCCAAGAAATCATTCTTAATCCAAGGTCTTGAAGATTTATCCCTACGTCTTCTTCAAAGAGTTTTATAGTTTTTCCTCTTACATTTTGGTCTTTGGCTACTTTTGAATTTATTTTGTTTGTATAAGGTGTAGGGTAGGGGTGTCCACCTTCATTCTTTTGCATGTGGGCACACACTGTCCTAATACTGTTTGTTGGAAAAACTAGTCTTTCTGCTATTGAACTGTGTTGGTATTTTTGTCATAAAACTATTGACCATAAATGTATGGGTTTATTTCCGGACTCTCAATTCTATTCCATTGATCTATGTTTTGTAAGATGTTACCATCAAGGGAAATGGGGCCAAGGGTACGAATGCGCTTTCTGTATTATTTCTTACAACTGCAGGTGAATCTTTTGGCTGTGCCTGCAGCATACATAAGTTCCCGGGCCAGGGATAAGACCCATGCCACAGCACTGGCCCGTGCCACAACAGTGACAACATCAGGTCCTTAACCTCCAGGCCACCAGGGAACTCCTACAATTACTCTAATAAGTATTTAATTTTTTAAAAAGCAGAGATTATTTTTATGGTACTTTCTCACAGCCCCCACCCCAACCCTATACCTAACCTGAACTAGAAAAACTGTTTTGTTCTAAGAATTTCTCCAGCCTTCTCTGAGGTGCCCACTCTTGCCCTCCAGGTGGCACCAACTCTCTTTTTTGGAAGCCACAGCAGGAAGAGGCTCTGCCAAGGCCTCTCTCCCAGAGCAGGGCCCCTTTCCAGGCCCTTGCTGCCCCCCATCATGGTTCAGGGCATAGTCCTGGGCCTGCCCTGACTGTCTCCAAGATACCAAAGAGACTCAGGGCTGACTTCCCTGTAGGGGCAGCTTCTAGCTGCATGAGTTCTCACATCAGCGTCTTCTCCGCTTATGTTCACCTTTGAGAGCGTTCATTTATTTATTCATTCGTTCATTCATTTGGCACTTACTGAGCACCCACTATTACATAATGCTTATAAACACAAACATTATTCTGTACATGTAAGCCAGTATTATTAATAAAAATTAGACATTTGTAAGGGTGAGATAAAGAATATACCCCCCCACACACACACCTTTGCAAACTATAAAGGGCTCCTCTTTAATAAGCTTGATCATTATTAGGACCCGGGCATCACAAAGTGCTGGCATTTTTCAAGGGCTCACCAGGTAACTCACAGACACTTTACGTATTTTATCCTTAATCACCAAAGAAAGTTCAAAGTAAACATCATTGTGCTTTTTACAATCGCAAAAATGAATCTCAGAGAGGTTATTACATTGCCCCAGGTACATAGCTGCTGAGAGAAGAGGTTTCCTGGAGACTGCTGCATCCCCTGAACCCCAGGCCGTGGACTGAGAAGAAATCTCAGGGTGAAGCCACTTTCAGGAAGCTTTGACCTGGACTCAAGGTTACTAGGTGGCCTCCTAAATACACTTTCCTACACCATTTCTTTTGAGCCCCCAACACAAATTCCTTGTAAACAACTTCCAAATTTAACAAGAGGTATTTCCCAGGTAATTTAACATATTTATTTTTTTCTGATTAGGAAAAAAAAAGTTATATGTACTTGAGGGGAGGAAACATTAGGACAATACATCAAAGATAAAAAAAAAGAAAAGAAAAGGGGGAGTTCCCGTCGTGGCACAGTGGTTAATGAATCCGACTAGGAACCTTGAGGTTGCGGGTTCGATCCCTGGCCTTGCTCAGTGGGTTAAGGATCCGGCGTTGCCGTGAGCTGTGGTGTAGGTCGCAGACACGGCTCGGATCCCGCGTCGCTGTGGCTGTGGCGAAGGCCTGCGGCTACAGCTCCAATTAGATCCCTAGCCTGGGAACCTCCACATGCCGCAGATGCGGCCCTAAAATGACAAAAGGCAAAAAAAAAAAAAAAAAAGGAGAGGAGTTCCCCAGTGGTATAAGGGTTAAGGATCCAATGTTGTCATGGCTGTGGCGCATGTTAGATCCCTGCCTCGGGAACTTCTGCATGCCATGGGTGCAGCCAAAAAAAAGAGAGAGAGAGAGGGAGAGGGAGATAATCAGCCACTTTCCACTTTTTTCTCTTTATTACATTTTTATTTATATTTGATGCACAGACAAGAATGCATGTTAACGTGTATAAGTATTAGAGTACAGCAATGTGATCACACCCAAGAACTGACCTTCCAAGTGCAGATCTAGAACATGACCAGTAGCCAGAGTCCCCCACGCTGTCATGCCCACCCCAGAGGTAGCTACCAGCCAGAAGTTTTATTTCATTGTCTCCCTGTCTTTTGGAAAGAAACAAAAATCACATATGTGTGTGGGCCTACACAATGATCCTTCCAGCTTTAGCTCACCTCTGGGCTCTACAGAAGTGGTTTCACACCAGAGGACTGCTGTACTCAGCACTGCCCGTTTCATCTTGAGCTTATGTGGCTGTAGTTCATCTTTTTCACTGCTATATAATATAATATCCCATGCTGAGCAAGATACAATGTACTGACCTGTTTCCTTACTGCTGGGCACTTAATTTGTTTCCAGGGTGTTTTCCGTCTCACACACACACACACACACAAGCAGCTGTGAACATACTTGTGTCTGCCTTCTGATGCGTGTGTACACAGGAATACTTCTTGCCTAGAGAGAAAAAGAGGAAGTGCCTTATAAGGATATTCAACCTTGGAGTTCCCGTTGTGGCGCAGTGGCTGATGAATCCAACTAGGAACCATGAGGTTGCGGGTTTGATCCCTGGCCTTGCTCAGTGGGTTGATGATCCGGCGTTGCTGTAAGCTGTGGTGTGGGTTGCAGACGCGGCTCGAATCCTGCGTTGCTGTGGCTACAGTTCCGATTGGACCCCTAGCCTGGAAATCTCCACGTACCGCGGGTGTGGCCCTAAAAGGACAAAAAAAAAGGGGGGGGATATTCAACCTTATGAGATAATGCCAGTTGCTTCCCCAAATTTTTGTACTAGTTTACACTCCCACCGGGGGTCCACATCCACTCCAGCTCAATATTCTTAAATTGACTTTCTACCAAGCCAGTAGGTACACATGGAATCTCATGGATCATTTGCATTTCCCTGAAGTTGAAAGTCTTTTATGTGTTTACCATGATTCTTCTCTGAAATGTCCATCCATGTGTTGTGTTGAGTTTTGGTAGCCAGTATGTCGAAGTTCTCTGGATCAAGTATGAGTGTTGCCCTTTGTTGATTGTATTTCTTGCAGTTATCCTCTCCCAATTTGTGACTTTTCATTTTCTTTAAGGTGTATTTTGATAAATAGAAGTTCAACATTTTGGAGTTCCCGTTGTGGCACAGTGGTTAACGAATCCGACAGGGAACTACGAGGTTGTGGGTTTGATCCCTAGCATCACTCAGTGGGTTTAAGATCCAGCGTTGCTGTGATCTGTGGTATAGGTTGCAGATGCGGCTTGGATCTGGTGTTGCTGTGGCTCTGGCATAGGACAGCAGCAAAAGATCTGATTAGACCCCTAGCCTGGGAACCTCCATATGCTGCAGATATGGCCCTAAAAAGCAAAAAAAAAAAAAAAAATCATTTTAATATTGTTGAATTATCAATTTTTTTTTTTTTTTTTTGCGTTTTTAGGACTGCACCCATGGCATATGGAGGTTCCCCAGCTATGGAATGAATCGGAGCTACAGCTGCCAGCCACAACCACAGCCACAGCAACACGAGATCTGAGCCACATCTGAGACCTACACCACAGCTCACGGCAATGCTGGATCCTTAACCCACTGAGCAAGGGCAGGGATTGAACCCGCAACATCATGGTTCCTAGTTGGATTCGTTTCCACTGCGCCATGATGGGAATTCCGAATTATTAGTATTTTCTTCAGTGGAAAGTATATTTTGTGTCTTTTTAAGAAACACTTCCTGGAGTTCTCTGGTAGCTCAGCGGGTTAAGGATCTGGCGTTGTCACTGCTGTGGCTCTGGTTGCTGCTGTGGCACAGATTCACTCTCTAGCCCAGGAACTTATGCATCTGCAGGCATGGCAAAAAGTGTCAAAAAAGGAAAGAAAGAAACACTTTCCTATCCCAAGGTTGGAAAGATATTCTTCCATATCAGTGTTACTCAACAGAACTTTCCACAGTGAAGTAAAGTTCTCTATCTGTGCTGCCAAGGACTGTAGCCACTGTCCACATGTGGCTACTGAATACTTAAAATGTGGCCAGTGTTACTTGGGTATTAAACTCTAAATTTTATTTCATTTTAATAACTTTACAATTGAATTTAAATAGCTACATGTGCCTAATGCCAATTATATCAAACAACACAGTTTTATGTTTTCTTCCAAAGATTTAAATTTTTGCTTTTCAGCAGTTCCTGTTATGGCTCAGCAGGTTAAGAATCTGACTAATATCCGAAAGGATACAGGTTTGATCCCTGGCCTCACTCGGTGGGTTAAGGATGCAACATTGCTGTGAGCTTGGTGTAGGTCGCAGACACTGTGTAGGCTGTAGCTCCAGTTTGACTCCTAGGCTGGGAACTTCCATACATTGCATGTGCAGCCCTAAAAACAAATCAAACAAATTTATTTTTTGCTTTTCACATTTACACTCCAACTTCTAAGATTGTATGTGTGTGTGTGGTGGGGGGGTTAATGAGTCGGTTTCTTTTTTTTTCCTTCCATTTGGCTCATCAATTGCCCAGCACAGTTTACCGAAAGTCCTTTCTTACTATGTTGATATGCAGTGCCATTCTGGTTACATATCACTTCCACTTACTTTCTGTGTTTTGGTTTTTTTTGTGGTCTTTTGCCTTTTTCTAGGGCCGTACTCATGGCATACGGAGGTTCCCAGGCTAAGGGTCTAATCGGAATTGTAGCTGCCAGCCTACACCACAGCAACATGGGATCTGAGCCACATCTGCAACCTACACCACAGCTCACGGCAATGCCAGATCCTTAACCCACTGAACAAGGCCAGGGATCGAACCCGCAACCTCATGGTTCCTAGTTGGATTCGTTAACCGCTGAGCCACGATGGGAACTCCCCACTTCTTTTCTGTTTGTATGTCATCTGTCAAGGGCCATTTCTGTGGTCTGTCTCTGGGCTCCCTATCACGGTCGGTCTGTCTGTCCCCGTGTCAGCTCTGCATTGTCTTAGTTGTCATAGTCATGGAATAAGTCTTGATGTCAGTATCTAGGAGGGTGGATCCTTCTCTTATTCTCGGAGCACATCTTGCCTCTTCTTGGCCTTTATTACTCCAGAGAAATCCTCCAAATAAAGCTTGTTCCATAGACAGACCTGGGGATTTTAATTAAAATTGAACTAAATCTGTAGATCAACTTAAGCAGTCTTTAATATAACCACCACTGTATGCATAGGTATGGAACTTCCTACTTTTTAAAAATTAACCTTGGTAGGGAGTTCGCATCGTGTATCAGCAGAAATGAATCTGACTAGTGTCCACGAGGATGCAGGTTCGATCCCTGGCCTCGCTCAGTGGGTTAAGGATCCAGCATTGCCTGTTAGCTGTGGTATAGGTTGCAGACACGGTTCAGATCTGGCATTGCTGTGGCTGTGATATAGGCCGGCAGCTGCAGCTCCAATTCGACCCCTGGCCTGGCAACTTCCATATGCCATGGATACAACCCTAAATAGACAAAAAAGAAAAAAAGCCAGTTTGAGCCCAACTGAGACTGCTGACCTCACACCCCTAGCTTTAATGCACCAAAGTGCTTTCACCTTGTCATTGAGCTGTTTCCAGTTTCTCCACGTGTAAATGATGATGTGATAAACATCCCTGGTACAGTTGGCCCATTTCCAGAAAGTTCAGGTCAATTTTATTTCCCCAGCTCGTTAGTGTCAGCATTCACCACTCACTGCCCCTGTGAACAAGCAGCAAGAGAAACTGACATTTTTACCGCCAATGCTTTGGAACTAACTCATTGTCTTACTTTATCTCATTTGATCCTCATAACAATGCCAGGAAAGTAAAGCTCAGAGAGGTACATTCATTTACCCAAGATCACACAGGCAGCTAGGGAGGGCACAAAGCAGCCAGAGGGTTAGCACCTCCTTAAAAGCTTCCAGAGCATTATCCTTGCACCCTCCCTTGGCCTCCGAGGCCCTGACGCCCCACATCTTGCTTCCCTCTCCCACCATGGTCCTCCCAGCCACACTGGAGTTCTTCCTGTTCCTGCATCTCTCTGTGACCCTGACCCTGCAGCAGCTTTTGCTTGGCTGTTGCTGTCTTGCTCTGGTCAGCTGAAGGCCACCTCCTCAGAGAGGCACCCCCTGACCTCTGTAGCTAAAGTACCACCTCCTCTCTTTACCAAGAACTTGTCTTACTTTCTTCATGATGGCTTATCACTGTCTGGATTGATCATTTGTTTTCCTGTTGCATTAGTCAAGGTTCTCCAAAAACCCAGAAATAATACAGTGTGTGTGTGTGTGTGTGTGTGTGTATGTGTAGAGAGAGACAGACAGAGAGAGAGACTGCAGTTTATTGTAAGGAATTGGCTTGTCTAGTTACAGAAGTGGGCATGTTCCAAGATCTGCAGGGTGAGTCAGCGCATCTGGAGACCCAGGAGAGCCAAGAGTTTAGTTCCAGCCCGAGTCCAAAGACTCGGAACCAGGAGAGCTGCCGGTGTGGTTTCTGTCTGGAAACCAGCAGGCTCAGGACTCAGGAAGGGCTGATATTTCTGCTGGAATCCAACGGCAGGAAAAAAGCTGACATCTTAATTTGAAGGCAGTCAGGCAGGTGTTCCCTCTTATTCAGTTTTTTTTTTTTTTGTCTTTTTAGGGCCACACCCAAGGCATATGAATGTTCCCAGGCTATGGCTCCTGCTGAAGCTGTAGCTGCTGGCCTGCGCCACAGCCACAGCCACAGCAACGTGGAATCTGAGCCGTGTCTGCCACCCACACCACAGCTCACGGCAATGCCGAATTCTTAATCCACTGAGCAAGGCCAGGGATCGAACCCGCATCCTCATGGATGCTAGTCAGGTTCAGTAACCGCTGAGCCACAACGGGAACTCGTTATTCAGTTTTTTATTTTACTCAGACCTTCAGCTGATTGGATGAGGCTCACCCACCTTGGGGAGGGCAATCTGCTTTACTCAGTTGGCTGATTTAAATGTGATATCATCCATAGACACCCCCACAGAAACAGCTAGGATAACGTTTGACTAGATATCTGGACACCCATGGCCCAATCAAGTTGACATGTAAAATGAACCATCACAATTATTTACTGTTGTCTCTCCACCTTAGCTGCTAAAGCAGCTTCCTTGTCTGGCACATTCCTGACACCTGGCACATAGTAGATGCCCAGTGAGTAGGAGAGGAATGCGTAAATGACAGGGCCCAGACCCAGCCCTGCTCTCAGCAACTCCATGTTTTATTCTTTTTGCACAATAAGAAATTCCTTCACAGAGTTCCCTTTGTGGCACAGTGGTAATGAGCCAGGCTAGTACTCTTGAGGATAGGGGTTTGATCCCTTACCCCGCTCAGTGGGTTAAGGATCCAGTGTTGCTGTGAGCTCTGGTATAGGCCTGCTGATTTGACCCCTAGCCTGGGAACTTCCATATGCTGCAGGTGTGGCCCTAAAAAGAAAAAAGAAAAAGAAATTCCTTCTCATTGGTCAATGATGGTTTTTGAACAAGAAAAAAATAACATCTAAAGTCAAATCAGTGTCCATGCACAAACGCAAGGTTTTTTTCTGTGATGAAATCACCCCAAATTGGGTGTGTGAGGCAACTCCCTGCCCCGGATCCTCAGTTCCAAGCAACAACACTCACACCCATGTAGCCCTCCTCTGGACATGTGACCAGAAGCCCAACAGGCCTCCGACAAAGCTTTAAAGTTCCCAAGAGACAGTTTTCCTGCTGCAGCAAAGTGGGAGAAGCAGCCCTTGCAGGCTCCCCCGGAGGGTGGCGTGGCTGAACTGTTGTTAATGACATGCCAGGAGCTGTTGACAGTGAACAGAGAGAGTGAGAGCAGCTCCACTGGCCCTCAGACAGGAGAAGAGTGACCGTTCCTGTTCCAGGAACTGAAAAGGAGCTTCTGAGGCCAAAGCCCACCCCTGTGAGCGTGTCCATACACTTGAGGACACCAGAGCCACCAACAGAGGGTCATGCCTGGATCTGCGGACTTTGTAATCAGAAAGCCCCCAGAGCAAGCATGCCTTTACATGAACATCTAAAATACACTCATGGGAGTTCCTGTCGTGGCTCAGTGGTTAACGAATCTGACTAGGAACCATGAGGTTGCGGGTTCGATCCCTGGCCTTGCTCAGTGGGTTAAGGATCCGGCGTTGCCGTGAGCTGTGGTGCAGGTTGCAGACGCGGCTCGGATCCCGCGTTGCTGTGGCTGTGGCTGTGGCGAAGGCGGGCAGCTACAGCTCCTGTTAGACCCCTAGTCTGGGAACCTCCATGTGCTGCGGGTGCGGCCCTAGATAAGGCAAAAAGACAATAAAATAAAATACACTCATGATGCTGTGAAGTGTCCACAGGTCACACAGTGGGAGTGAGGCGGAGGCACATTTCGTGTGCAGGGACCTGGTTCTGGCCTCCCCCTAGTGCCATTTTTGAAGGGTCTTTGACCTGGAAACCCCAGGAAATTCAGCCATGAGGGTGACCTCGTTTTCTCTTTCAGAAATTGTCTTTAGGGTGATTCTCTTATGGCACAGTGGGTTAAGGATCCAAGTTGTCACTGCGGTGGCTTGGGTTGCTGCTCTGGTGCGGTTTGATCCTTGGTCTCAGAATTTCCAGATGCCACAGGTGCCACCAAAAAAAAAAAAAAATTGTAGAGACCTACTATACCTCATGCTTTGCTCAGAAGAGCCCTGAACAAGGGTTGGTGGCAGGAGAGGGAAGAAGATCAGGGGGCTGGGTTGCCCAAGATACAGAGGAGAGATGCATTTGTACCCCAGCCAAGGAGGGACACCAAGGAGACAGCGAGGCCAGGGGTGGGGAGAAATATAGAAAGGGAGAATATTTGGAATTATTAAATATTTGATATATGCCCCCCCAAAAGACTCAAAGTAGTCATCAAGGGAAAAAAAAATCAGAACAATGCTGGTTTGAATTAGCCTTGTTTTTCACTTTGCTTCATGACTGGGCAGGCCAGCAAAGCGTCCTAGTACATGTGTAAGCTCAGTGACCAGCCCCACACTGCCATGGGTGCCACAGATATTGAAACATGACTGGTTCTTGCCCATCTTAAAAATGAAGAGAAGAGTTCCCTGGTGGCCTAGCATTTAAGAATCTGGAGTTGTCACTGCCATGCTTCAGGTTCAATCCCTGGCCTGGGAACGTCCATGTGCTATAGGAAGGAAGGAAGAAAGAAAGAAAGAAGGAAAGGAGGAAAGAAGGAAAGAAAGAAAAGGAAGGAAGAAAGGTGAAGGAAGGAAGAAAAAAAAAGCTGAAAAGAGAATGAAACCATTCATTGTTGGAGTTCTCCTGTGGTGCAACAGGTTAAGGATCTGGCATTGTCACTGAAGTGGCTTCCATCGTTACTGTGGCGTGGGTTCAGTGCCTGGTGCGGGAACTTCCACATGTTGTGGTTGTGGCCAAAAAAAAAGAAACCTTCCTCGAACCACTCTTCCCCTACATTTCTCTCTCCTCCCAGGAAAGAACGTAGACAACCCATAAAAACTATACGGATGACTACTTACAAAGTTGCCCCTATTCATGTCTGTGTTTCTTAGCCGCCAGGCTTGCCACTGTCCCTTCCACTGCGTCTTGCCCTGCCCCAGTTCCTCAGGGCCCTGTGATGACCCCGGGCACTTGCTTTTCAGTTCTCTCTTGCTCAACCTTTCAGCAGCATTTGAAACCAGTAACACTCCCGTCTTGGAACTCCCCAGATGAGATGGTGTCTTATTTATCTGCTGCCACGTAAAAGTCACCCCAAAGCTCAGCCACTTAAAGTAACACACATTTAGTAAAATACCAACTCATGCCCTCAGGACAACCATGCTCAAAGCTCCAAGAAACACAGCAACAAGTGTTGGTGAGAGGACATGGAGAAACCAGAACCTTTGTGCTCCTTTACTGGGAATATAAGAAGGAAGACAACATGGCGGTCCCTCAAAAAAACAAACGTAGAATCCCCATATGACCTAGCAATTCCACTTCTGGGTGTGCATTCAGGAGAATGGAAAGCAGGGTCTCAAAGAGATGTTTACCTTGTTCACAGCAGCCAAAAGATGGAAGCAACTCCGTAAAGAATGAACGGAAGAAACAAAACATGGCATATGCACACAATGGAATATTACTCTGCCTTAAAAAGAAAGGAGATTCTGACACCTCTACATGGGATGAACCTGGAGGACATTGTGCTCAGTGAAGTAAGCCAGTCACAAAAGGACGACTCCCGTGCAATTCTCCTTCCATCTCAGGCAGGCAGATTCACAGAGACAGAAAGTAGAACAGTGGTTTCAGCATCTGCACTTTGGGGAATGGGGAATTCCTGTTCAGTGCGCACAGGGTTTCAGTTTGCAAAAAGAAGTTCCAGAATCTGTTGCACAACACGCATAGACTTAACAGTACCTAACAGGACACTTCAGATGGCTTAAGATGGTAAAATTTATGCTCCATGCTTTTTACCACAATAAAAAATTAAAAACCATCCATTTCTCCTTTTTTTTTTGGGGGGGGGATGATTCTTTTTACAGCCACACCTGCAGCATATGGAAGTTCCTGGGCCAGGGGTCAAATCGGAACTACAGCTGCCAGCCTACACCACAGCCATAGCAACACAGGATCCAAGCCAAATAAATCTGTAAGCTACACTGCAGCTTGCAGCAATGCCAGACCCTTAACCCACTGAGCAAGGTCAGGATTGAACCTGCATCCTCACAGACATATGCACACAATGGAATATTAATATGTTGGGTTCTTAACCCACTGAGCCACAATGGGAACTCAAAATTCATCCTTTCTTTCCTTCTTTCTTTCTTTCTTTCTTTCTTTCTTTCTTTCTTTCTTTCTTTCTTTCTTTCTTTCTTTCTTTCTTTCTTTCTTTCTTTGCTTTTTAGGGCCATACTAGTGGCATATGGAAGTTCCCAGGCTAGAGGTCAAATTGGAGCTGGAGCTGCGGCCACCAGCCTACAACACAGCCACAGCAACACTGGATCCTTAACCCACTGAGCGAGACTGGGAATCGAACCCACATCCTCATGGATCCTAGTTGGGTTCGTTAACTGCTGACCCACAAAGGGAACTCCCCAACCGTCCATTTCTTATCTCACAGTTTCAGTGGCCAGAACCCGGTCCAGCTTGGCTGAGTCATCTGCTTCGGGGTCTCTCATGAAGCTGCACAGGGGCTGGGGTTGCATCTGAAGGCTCAACTGGGGAAAGGTCTTCTGCCCAAACTGCATGGCTGTTGGCAGGATTCAGTCCCTTGCCTGCCACTGGGTGGTGTTGTTCCCTGGCTGTTGGCCAGAGGGAGGCTGCCCTCAGCCCCTTGCCCCATGGGCCTGTCCACGTGCCAGCTTACTTCTTCAGAGCATGCACATGAGGAAACCCAGGAGCAGTTTGCTAGAGAGATGGAAGTCAGGGTTTTGTGACCTGCCTAAGAATTGACATCCCACCTGATACCTTGTCATATCCCACCAGGCAGAATCAAGGAACCGGTCCGCCCACTTTGAAAGACAGAGTTTGCACCAGAACGTGGCCACCAGGAGGCAGAGGTCTTCAGGGCCTCTTAGAAACCTCTCAGGCAGGGAAGACTTGTCCATTAAGAAATATGCTCCATCTCACTTTTTAAGAAATGCTTGAGCACTTTCGTTTGTTTTCCCATTTTTCATGGAAATAAACTTAAGAAACCCTCTCTTTTAGCTCCACCAGCAGAAAAGTAATAATGCAACTGAGATGGTGTCATAGGCTGGATGCTTATGTCCCCTGAGGTTCATGTGTTGAAGCCCTAACCTCCAAAGTGATGGTATGAGGAGTGATTAGGTTAGATTGGTTACAGGGTGGGGCCCTCAAGGTGAGATTGGTACCCTTATAAGAAGGGAAGGAACAAGAGGTCTCTCTCCACGCACACGGTGAGGCAAAGCTGTGGGAGCCTCCAGGGAGAAGGTCCCCCAGGAATGGAATCAGCCCATACCTTTAGCTTGGGCATCCAGCCTCCAGAACCGTGAGCGGTAAGTGTCTGTGGTATTCTGTTACAGCAGCCCGAGCTGACCAAGACAGATGGTAAATGACATGTGACAGTCCCCCAGTGTTGGGGACAACAGGGAGAGGTGGGGACAGAGGCAGATAGGAGAGAACACACTCTGTGAACAGGTGGCCATGCTTCATGCACCGGGCTGTTGGCATGCAGCAGTTCAGGCCCAGAATGGCTAATCTTCAGATTTTGCCAGAGAAACTAGCAGTAGCGATTTCTCCCAAAATGCTTTTATTTTCAAAGTTTGGCAACCAACTCAAAATGTTTTAACTATTATGTAGGCCAAGAAGACACAGCTCACACAAGTGTGTTCCAGCCCAGTAATGCATGTAGACACCACGTGGTATCCCCTCTCTCCCCTTGGCTGTCGGATGGGGGTCCCATCACCCTGCTTTCCCACGTCCTGCTGTTCCTCACATGGCCTGAGGCCCCAGGCAAATGAAAATGGGTGTTCACTTCACCATAAATCACATTGTTAGCACAAGCTGTCTGGCCTGGCCCAAGGCCCAAGGTGTACAGGGCACTCTTCCCAGCCAGGATGTGCTCAGGGTTTCTGGGTTGCTTGCCAGAAGCCAGTCAAGGGTCAGTCCTTACTGTGGAATGTGCAGGTCTGGGCCCCACACCTGCTTTTATCTCTTTACCACACACTTGATCTGAACATTTACCACGTGTGTCAGCCAGGGTCCAGCCAGGAAAACCAAAACCACTGTAGGTATTTAGAACATACAGAATTTAACACAAGGGTATGGTTTCCCCGGGGATTGAAGAACAGGGAATGTGGAGACGGGCAGCATCGGAAAGCCTCTACCACCCCAGGTTGAGGGAAGGTGCTGCCAGAACCCAAGGCTGGAGTCAGGCATGGGGGCTGCCTGGTTGGGCCCCAGGGATGCAAAGGGAGCGCTGTCAGCTCCCACCCTACCCCCACAGAGGGAAAATGGGAGACGCACCCTGCTTTCTCAGTCTGACCTGTGACCTGCCTTTTCCCATTAGCAGCTCCCATTCGCTGAGCCAGGGAACGGCCGCATCCACATGGGCAGAGGCACCCCAGGAAATGACTCAGATGCCCTTCACCTTGGGCCTGTTCTGATGTGCCTGACACCGTGCCAGCCGCGGCCACCTGCCCCACCTGAGTGGCCCTGCCCTGCAAGCAGACGTGGGCTGTGCATTATAGGGGTGGCAGCATTTGGGGACACAGTAAGGAAAAAGAGTCTGTGGGCAAGAGGGAGCCAGAGAGTGGAGGAAAGTGGGTAGGACTGCAGCTTCATCAAGTCACAGAGCTGGAAGGACTCTGCACAGTCCCCGCGGAGCAGTCGGCAGAGGTGGAAGAGGGAGGCATTCCTGCCGCACAGTCTTCATTTCTGTAACCCAGCAAGGCATTTCCTCCCACCGGCCCACTTCCTTCCTCAGTCCAGCGGTCCCCACCCAGGTCGCCCCTGGGAAGGCCTGGCTGCATTCGCAGCAGAAATTGTCAGCACAGAATCCTGTCTGTTTCCCCCTCATGCTTTCAGAGATGACTGGTGACTACAGTTTGTTTCATCCTAGTTTTCAGGCCATTTCCAAGCTGCCCATGGGTGAGTTGGGCTGGAGCTTGGTAATTCACAGGCAGTTCCTGACGCCTGCTCAGAATCCAGGAGCTGAGACACTCCCATAAAAGGTTTGAAGCACAGCTTCGAAGGCCGCCAATGCCACGCCTTTTCCTGGGCCTTTGGGGATCAAAAGTCCTTTTGTTCCCTCCACCCACGCTTGGCGGAGCACCCTGGGCGACTGGCCTGTGCTTCCAGATAAGAAGTGCAGACACACTGTCATCTCTCTCCCCCAAGCCCTGAGTTCAGAGATTCTTTCTCATGATAGTTATTATTTTTTTTTAGCTGTGATAATGCTGTGGTGGTTATGTAGAGGAACTGAAATTACCTCCACATCTTCGAGGAAAAAACACATATAGTCACATATAAAGTGAATACGGCAACTTAATAACAATCATTTGATCTTTTAAGTCTGTATATTTGACTTTTTTTCAATGATAAAAAGTTTGGGGTAAAAAAACCCCTCACTTCCTCCCTTAAATTTTTTAAAAATGTATTTAACTGTAAAATTAATTTTTTGTGCTTTCAAATTATCAATCGTAGTCTCTAATCTACCTGAGATAAACTGTCATCATGTTGGATTTACATAAAAGGAAAAAATAAGGCTTTCTACTGAAACATAGGCTTGGAGCGGTATAGAGTAAGGTTTGTTTGTCTAATATTTTTTTTCTCTATTTTAGGGCTTCACCCACAGCATATGGAAATTCCCAGGCTAGGGGTTGAATCAGAGTTGCACCTGCTGGCCTGCGTCACAGCCATAATGCCAGATCTGACGTGAATTTTTGACCTACACCACAGCTCACGGCGATACCGGATCCTTAATCCACTGAGCAGATCCAGGGATCGAACCCACGTCCTCATGGATGCTAGTTGTGTTCCTTACCATTGAGTCGCAATAGGAACTCCTTTTCTAATTTTTTAATTGAAATATAGTTAATTTACAATGTGTTAATTTCTGCTACATATCAAAATGATTCAGTTATACATGCATATATACATTATTTTTTAATAATATTCTTTTCTAGGAGTTCCCGTTGCGGCTCAGTGGTTAACGAATCTAAGAACCATGAAGTTGCGGGTTTGATCCCTGACCTCACTCAGTGGGGTAAGGATCCAGCGTTGCCATGAGCTGTGGTGTGGGTTGCAAGACACGGCTCAGATCCCAAACTGCTGTGGCTGTGGCGAAAGCTGGCAGTTGCTGCTCCGATTAGACCGCTAGCCTGGGAACCTCCATATGCTGCAAGTGTGGCCCTAGAAAAGGCAAAAAAGACACAGACACAAAAAATAAATAATATTCTTTTCCATTATGGTTTATCACAGGATATTGAACATAGTTTCCTGTACTATATAGTAAGTCCTTTTTGTTCACCTACTTAATGTATAACAGTGTATATCTGTTAATCCCAAACTCCTAAATTATCCCTCCTCCCCCCAGTCTGCCCTTTGGGAACCATAAGTTTGTTTTCTATGTCTGTGAGTCTGTTTCTGTTTTGTAGATAGGTTCATTTGTGGCATATTTTAGATTCCACATATCAGTGTTATCGTATGGTATTTGACTTTCTCTGTCTGACTTACTTCACTTAGTATGTTTTTTTCTTTTTTCTTTTTAGGGTTGCTCCTGCAGCATATGAAGGTTCCCAGGCTAAGGGTCGAATCTGAGCTGTAGCCGCCGGTCTATGCCAGAGACACAGCAACATGGGATCTGAGCTGTGTCTACAACCTACACCACAGCTCATGGCAATATTGGGTCCTTAACTCATTGAGCGAGGCCAGGGATCGAACCCACAGCATCATGGTTCCTAGTCAGATTCATTTCTGCTGAGCCACAACGGAACTCCCACTTAGTATGATAATCTCTACATCCATCCATGTTGCTGTGAATGGCATTATTTGGTTCTTTTTCATGACTGAGTAATATTCCATTGAATATGTATATACCACATCTTCTTTATCCATTCCTATTGATGGATCTTTAGGTTGTTTCCATGTCTTGGTGATTGTGAATAGTGCAGGTATGAACATAGGGGTGCGTGTATCTCTTTGAATCATAGTTTTGTCCGGAAATAGCCCTGGGGGAGTAGGATTGCTGCTGCATCATATGGCAACTGTATTCTTAACTTTTTGAGTAACCTTCATATTATCTCCATAGTGGCTCCACTGACTTTAATTCCCACCAATGGTATAGGAGGGTTCCCTTTTCTTGACACGCTCTCCAGCATTTGTTATTTGTAGACTTTTTAATGATGGCATTCTGACTGGTGTAAGCTTATACCTTATTTTAGTTTTGATTTACATTTCTCTAATAACTAGAAATGATGAACATCATTTCGTGTGCCTACTGGCCATCTGTATGTCTTCTTTGGAGAAATATCTATTTAGGTCTTCTGCCCATTTTTTTTTCTGGCTTTTTAGGGCCACACCCGTGGCATATGGAAGTTCCCAGGCTAGGAGTTGAATTGAAGCTCCAGCAGGCAGCCTATGCCACAGCCACAGAAACGTGAGATCTGAACCGTGTCTGCAACCTATACCACAGCTCACAGCAACACTGGATCCTTAACCCACGGAGCAAGGCCAGGGATTGAACCCACATCCTCATGGATACTAGCTGGATTTGTTTCTGCTGCATCACAATGGTAACTCCCCTTCTGCCCATTTTTTAATTGAGTTTTTTAAAATTTACTATTGAGTTGTGTGAGCTGTTTGTATATTTTGGAAATTAAGCCCTTGGTAGTCGTTATCATTTGCAAATATTTTCTCCCATTCAGTAGGTTGTCTTTTTATTCCATTTATGGTTTCCTTTGCTGTGCGAAAGCTTGTAAGTTTGATTAGGTCCCATTTGTTTATTTGCTTTTATTTCTATTGCCTTGGGAGATCGTGTTTGTCTTGTTTTTTAAAACATGATTGAGTTCCTGTGGTGGTGCAGCAGTAGCGAACCTTACTATCCATGAAGATGAAGATTTGATCCCTGGCCTTGCTCAGTGGATTAAGGATCTGGCGTTTTCGTGAGCTGTGGTGTAGCTCAAAGATGTGGCTCGGATCCTGCATTGCTGTGGTGTAGGCCGCAATTGCAGCTCCAATTGGACCCCTAGCCTGGAAACTTCCATATGCCGTGGGTGTGGCCCTAAAAAGACAAAACAAAAATAAAAACAAAGACCGTGAATGAACTTTAAGGTTAGACAGACGAAACCCCTTCTCTCTCTCCCAAAAAGCAACTGGTGCCATGGGCAAGGGTCCAGGAGGTGAGGCCCAAGGGGGTGAGCCGTGACCTGGCAGCAAAGTCTGCAGGAAGCTCACTCTTGCTAGCCCAACAGCTGTAGCTCTTCCCAAGCTGCATGACCGGACACAAGCCAGGAAACGGCCCTGCTGACACCTCTGGGATGACTTTAGAGATCCCGGGGAAATTGGCTGGAATCACATGGCCAACTTTTCAGTGCTTTATATGCAGCTAGCACATGCTGGTGCTCAACTCAGAAGCCCGTCCCCAGGCCCCATGTCCCCATGGTAGTCAGCACACCCTCTCTGGGCTCCCACAGACCTCTGTTTCGACCTCTCTGCACACGGATGACACCCCCTGCACTTGGGCTGCTGTGTTGGAAGGTGGGCAGAAGAGCTGAGCTCAAGGGACATCCTTGGGAAGCGCTGGGAGGGAACCTTGACGACTACTCTCTGCACCGTCCACGTGTGTACACACACACACACACATGCGCGCGCATGCAGACACATGCGTGCATACGTGTAGCGCAGAGACAGCATGGACAGGAGTTCCTTAAATTTCTTTTTTTTTTTTTTTTTTGCTTTTTGGGCCCGCACCCATGGCATATGGAAGTTCCCAGGCTAGGGGTCGAATTGGAGCTGTAGCTGCTGGCCTAGACCACAGCCACAGCAACGCGGGATCTGAGCCACATCTGCAACCTACACGACAGCTCATGGCAACGCCAGATCATTAACCCACTGAGCAAGGCCAGGGATCGAACCCGCAACCTCACGGTTCCTAGTCAGATTCTTAATTATCGACGAGTTTGTGCTGGATGCCGGGCAGAGTGTGGAGACAAAGTTTAGTGCGTTGCACTCCTCTGCCTTGGTCTTGGACACACGCAGCCATTCATAATGGCAGAGAATCTAGTGTTTCAGCTCCTTATTGCAGAAGCTAGCCTGTCAAACTTATTTAAAAATGGTTTCAGATTTGCCAGGGGTCTGCCCTCTGGGCAGGGCTCAGCTCGGTGGTTCTCCCGCCCTACCCACCACCTCTTGGGGCTAGAAGGTCTTCACTCACATTTCCAGCACTTCCGTTGGAATGGCTGGAATGGGGCAGCTGGCCGGCTCCCCTGGTCCTCTGTGAGGTCTTTTCATCGTGGTAGCTGGATCTCTTTACAGAGTAACCTTGGAGAGACAGTGTCCCAAGAGGACAGACCCCAGCACTCAGGACTTACCACGGCTCTGCGCCCGGCACACTTGCTCGTGTCCCCTTGGCCAGAGCAAGTCCCATGGCCATACCCGGAGTTTATAGGTGAGGGACACAGAAAAGCATGAATCCCGGGCTTGAGTGTCACTGGAGACCACCAGCCTCTTGACCCACCATAACTTGGAGCAGCACCACCTACAGGAATAAACAGACTCCTCCTGGACCACCAGGAGGAAGCTGATCCTGTGGCTCTAGAGATGTCAGACAGCATTTCACTTATTCACCTCGTTAACAAGGATGTCTTGAGTATACAAGTGTTGGGAGTCTGTGTGGACAAGATGAATGAGCTCTTACTTCTGTGGGTGTCAAATAACCAATATGTGCTGATGATAAGAGCCGTGAGGAAGATAAATTAGCATAACAGGAGAGAGAGTGACTGGGGCTGAGGGATGGATACTTTAGCTAAGCGGTCAGGAGAGGCTTCCTTGGAGGGGTAGCTTAGCCATGACGTAAATATCGAGAGGGAGCCAGCCGTGTGGAGGGCCGGGTAAGAAGTTTCTATGAAGAGGGAACCAAGAGGAAAGGAAGGAGGCAGGAATACACCTTGACTAAAGCTTGGCTTGATTGTTTTAGGGACAGAAGGAAGGCGCGGGGCGGGGGGGTGAAGGGTAAGAGAAGGGAAGTAAGGTCAGAGGGAGCAGGCTGGAGCCTTTCTGGACCTTGGATGCAGCCCTGAAGTGTTAATTGTCAGGAGCTGTGTCTTGTGTCCATGGCCCTGCCCCTTCCATGCGTTGCTTTGTATTTCCAGACCCATTCTGAGAAGCTAGCTAGATCTGGGGGTTGCCAAAAGGTCGAGGGGGCGAAGACGGAAGTTAAAAAATATCCAAGTGATTGGAAACTACCATCCCTGAGCTGAAAGTTGGGAGGCAGTGCAAAGATCTCCCCCAGCTCCATCTGACACAGAGACACGCTGCCTTGACACAGATGCAGGCCCTGTTACCCTTTTCTAATTATAACTAGCATTTGTTTTCACATACATCATCCAACGTCATCCTCACATCCAGCCAGGGAGAGACATCCAAGGAAGCAAACATTTGAGCAACCTTGGTGCTAAATCTTGTGCAACGCCCTTCTGTGCATTATCTCAGTTCACCTTCTCCCCAACCCTGGGAAGGTTTTACTCCTACCTCCATTTCGCTGAGGGGGAAATAGACTCCAAGTCACACAAGAAACAGCAGAGCTGCAACTGCACCCTGACTCTGAGTTACAGGCTCCACTCGCCACTCCATGCAGCTCTGTCTCACAACAGAGCCTGCCCCAGGCAGGTGGTCAGGTTGCGCATGCTCCAAGAGTTTCATCTCCTACAAGGCTGTGCATGAGTCAGGGATGAAAAGAAGGACTGAAAAAAAAAATGCTTATCATGTTACCTTGAATTTGTCTTCCCTTATCAAACTAGAACACCTGGAGTACACCATGAGCAGATAGAGAGGGAGAGGGTATTACACGTACATATGTAAAAACTTCCCTGTGTAGTTACTGGATCTGTTGCTTTAAACTTAGGTGTTTTTTGCCTGAATACATTGCTAGACGTTAAAGAAAAAGATATTGAACATGTTTGTTACTTGAAAACGTAACTAATACATTATTTAGAAATAAACTTACAGGATTTCCCATCACGGCTCAGAGCAAATGAATTCAACTTGTATCCATGAGATGTGGGTTCAATCCCTGGCCTCGTTCAGTGGGTCGGGGATCCAACGTTGCTGTGAGCTGTGGTGTAGATCACAGAAGCAGCTCAGATCCTGAGTTGCTGTGGCTGTGGCATAGGCTGGCAGCTATAGCTCCAATTCAACCCCTAGCCTGGGAACTTCTGTATCCCATGAATGCGGCCCTAAAAAGCAAACAAACAAACCCCAAAAACCCAAAAAACTTATCCTGTTTACTCACTTTTAAAAGTATCTATATATTACAAAAAGGAAATACATGTATCTCCATATATATATGTATATAAATATATCATTAGTCATCTTTAGCACAATTATAAGTACAATGTTTGCATGTTGAAAGTGTTCACTATTTAAAACATTTAAAATATACCGCAATTTTGAAACCTGATTTGATATTTCTTCATATTCTTTTTTCCTTTTTTTTCTTTTGTCATTTTAGGGCCGCACCTGTGGCATGTGGAGGTTCCCAGGGTAGGGGTCTAATCGGAGCTACAGCCGCTGGCCTATGCCACAGCCACAGCAATGTGGGATCCGAGCCACGTCTGCAACCTACACCACAGCTCACAGGCAGCGCCGGATCCTTAACCCACTGAGCAAGGCCAGGACTTGAACCTGCAACCCCATGGTTCCTAGTCGGATTTGTTAACCACTGAGCCACGACGAGAACTCTGATATTTCTTCATATTCTAAAACCAAATTAGAAACTAACTCCTGAGAGTCCCCCTGCTCCAGCTGATTTGAATCATATCAAGTTGAGGATTGACTTTGCTTTTAAAATTGCAGAGCAAATGACCTGCTTGGGTTATGTTCAATCTGCAGTCCATGTTTAGAACTGGCACAGTGTCTCCACGGGCAGTAACAGTCTGCTAGCTTGGCAGACAGTCCTGGGCCTCTATCCTGGAACAGCCTACTTAAGACCCTCTCCAGTGTCCTCTCCATGGGCTGTCCCAGCATCCCCTCCCCCCAGGTGGGGCTGTAACCAGGCCTAAGCCTGTATCCTGTTCACCCTCACTAAGGCCAAGCCCACTCCTAAGTCCCCATGGTATCTGATTCGTTTCCAAAGGTCAGCAGCTTGAGTTAATGTTTCAGAGATGACCCGGTCAGCTAGTCTTTAAAAGACAGACTTTGATGACCTACAAAGCAGTAGGAAATATTTGTAAACGATGCAACTGACAAGGACTTAATCTCCAAAATATACAAACAAAATATACAACTCAACAGCCACAAAACAAACAACCCAATGGAAAAATGGGCAGAAGAACGAAATAGACATTTTCCCAAAGAAGATATATAGATGGCCAAAAGGCACATGAAAAGATGCTCGGTATCACTAATTATTAGAGAAATGCAAATCAAAAATACTATGAGGTACCACCTAACACCGGTCAGAATTACCATCATTAATAAGTCTACAAATAACAAAAGCCAGAGAGGGTGTGGAGAAGAGGGAACCCTCCTAGCACTGTTGGTGGGAATGTAAGTTAGTGTAACCACAATGGACAACAGTATGGAGGTACCTCAGAAAACTAAAAATAGAATTACCATAGGATCCAGTAATCCCACTCCTGGGTGTCTATCTGCATAAAACTTTAATTCAAAAAGATACATGGAGAAAAAAAAAAATACATGGAGGAGTTCCCATCATGGCTCAGCGGAAATGAATCCAACTAGGAACCATGAGGTTGTGGGTTCTATCCCTGGCCTCACTCAGTGGGTTAAGGATCGGGCGTTACCGTGAGCTGTGGTATAGGTCACAGACGTGCTCAGATCTGGCGTTGCTATGGCTGTGGTGTAGGCCGGCAGCTGTAGCTTCAATTTGACCCCTAGCCTGGGAACCTCCATATGCTGTGGGTGCTGCCCTAAAAAAAAAAAGTTATGCACCCGTATGTTCATAGCAGTACTATTCACAATAACCAAGACATGAAAACGACCTAAATATTCATCAACAGATGAATGGATTAAAAAGATGTGGTACACATACACAATAGAATACTACTCAGGCATGAATAATAATGAAATAATGCCATTTGAAGCAACATGGATACAATGAGAGATTATCATACTAAGTGAATCAGTAAGTCAGAAAGAGAAAGACAAAGACCATATGATATCACTTATATGTGGAATCTAAAATGTGGCATAGGAATTCCCATTGTGGCTCATCAGGTTAAGAACCAAACTAGTATCCATAAAGATGCAGATTTGATATCTGGCCTCTCTCAGTGGATTAAGGATCTGGCTTTGACACAAACGGCATAGGTTGCAGATGTGGCTTGGATCCTGTGTTGCTGTGGCTGCAGCTCCAATTCTACCCCAGCCTGGGACAGGTTCGGCCCTTAAAAAAGAAAAAAAATGCAACACGAATGAACCTATCTACAAAAAAACAGACTCAGAGACATGGAGGACAGACTTGTAGTTGCCAAGGAGGAGTGGGGAGGGAGTGGGATGGACTAGGAGTTTGGGGTTAGTAGATGCAAACTATTACATTTAGAACGGATAAACAACAGAGGTCCTACTGTACAGCACAGGGACCTATATCCAATATCCTGGGATAGACCATGATGAAAGATGACATAAAAAAGAAGAAATATATATATATATGTGTATAACTGAATCACTTTTCTATACGCAGAAATTGGCACAACATTGTAAATCAATCATACTTTAATTTTAAAAAATTTAGGAGTTCCTGCTGTGGTGCAGTGAGTTAAGAGTTGGACTGCAGAGACTTGAAAAAAAATTATATCACCCCATACCCTACTCTGTTTCTATCTGAAGTAAGAAATATTAACATCCTGAAGTGCTCAATTCATATTTTTCTCTATTTTACAGATATGAATAGTAGATTAAAAAATATATTTTTTTTACAAAAATGGAGTTCTATGTTTTTTTTCTTTTCTTTTTTTGTCCTTTTAAAAAGGGCCTTACCTCGGGCCTGTGGAGGTCCCCAGGCTAATGGTCTAACTGGAGCTGTAGCTGCCAGCCTGTACGACAGCCACAGCAATGCCAGATCAGAGCCGTGTCTGCGACCTACACCACAGCTCACAGCAATGCTGGATTCTTTTATTTTATTTAATTTTTCCATTATGTCTGGTTTACAAATTTCTGTCAATTTTCCAACTGCACAGCATGGTGACCTGGTTACACATACATGTACAGATTTGTCACAAATAATTAGGCAGAATTCCTGGTGCTATACAGCAGGATCTCCTTGCTTTTCCATCCCAAAGGCGATAGTCTACAGCTATTAACCCCAGACCCCCCTACCAGCCCACTCCCTCCCCCACCCTCTTGGCAACCACAAGTCTGTTCTCCAAGTCCATGATTTTCTTTTCTGTAGAAAGGTTCATTTGTGCAGTATATTAGATTCCAGGTATAAGTGATATCACATGGTATTTGTCTTTCTCTTTCTGACTTACTTCACTCAGTATGAGGGTCTCTAATTCCATCCATATTGTTGCAGATGACATTATTTTGTTCTTTTTTATGGCTGAGTAGTATTCCATTGTGTATATATACCACATCTTCCTAATCCAATCATCTGTTGATGGACATTTGGGTTGTTTCCATGTCTTGGCTATCATGAATAGTGCTGCAGTAAACATGCGTGTGCAAGTGTCTTTTTCAAGGAAATTTTTGTCCAGACATATGTCCAAGAGTGGGATTGCTGGGTCATATGGTAGTTCTATGTATAGTTTTCTAAGGTACCTCCGTACTGTTTTCCGTAGTGGTTGTACCAGCTTACATTCCCACCAACAGTGCAGGAGGGTTCCCTTTTCTCCACACCCCCTCCAGCAATGTTGGATTCTTAAACCACTGGGCGAGGCCAGAAATTGAACCTGAGTCCTCATGGATACTAGTCAGATTTGTTTCTGCTGAGCCATGGCAGGAACTCCTATGCACATTTCTTTTTTTTTTTTTTTTCGGTCTTTTTAGGGCCACAACTGAGGCATATGGAGGTTCCCTGCCCAAGCTAGGGGTTGAATCGGAGCTGCAGCTGCTGGCCTATACCATAGCCACAGCAATGCCAGATCCCAGTTGCATCTGCGACCTACACCACAACTCATGGCAAAGCCAGATCCTTAACCCACTGATCAAGGCCAGGGATTGAACCTGTGTCCTCATGGATGCCAGTTGGGTTTGTTATCTGCTAAGCCACAATGGGCACTCTGATATATACTAATTTAATTTATTCTTAAGTGGCTTTGTATTTTTTAATTTTTTAATTTTTTTTTAGGGCTGCACCCATGGCATATGGAAGTTCTCAGGCTAGGGGTCGAATCAGAGCTACAGCTGCTAGCCTACACCACAGCCACAACAATGCAGGATTGAACCTGAAACCTCATGGTTCCGGGTTGGATTCATTTCTCCTGTGCCACAAAGGGAACTCCTTAAATGGGTGTTTAATACTTTACATTAAGGATCTAACATAATTTACTCAGATGTTTTCCTAAGAATAAACATTCCTATCATTTCCAGCTTTTTTGCTTCTAAAAACAATGCTGCAATAAAACTTATGTCTACATATATTTTCCCATACTTGCACTTTTTATTTTGTTTTGGTTTGCTTTTCGGTTTTGTTTTTTTGGGGGGCCACACCCACAGCATATGAAAATTCCAGGCTAGGGGTCAAATTGGAGCTGTAGCCCCTGGCCCACACCACAGCCACAGAAACACCAGATCTGAGCTTCATCTGTGACCTACACCACAACTCACAGCAACACTGGGTCCTTAACCCACTGAGCAGGGCCAGGGATCGAACCCATGTCCTCATGGATATTAGTCGGGCTTGTACACAGGAGCTCCTGTATTTTTAAATTTTAAAATCAGTTTTATAGTGATAACATGTCATGCAATAAAATGCTCCCATTTGGGGAGTTCCCCTGTGGCTCAGCGGGTTGAGGATCTAGTGTTGTCAACTGCTGTGGCTTGGGTCACTGCCGTGACATGGGTTCAATCCCTGGCCCCAGGACTTCTGCATGCTGCTGGTGTAGCCAATAAATAAATAAATGCAAAATGAAATAAAATGCTCCCATTTTAAGTATATGAGTCAGGAAGTTTTGAAAAATGTATATGTCAATGTAACCACCAACACAACCCAGATATAAAACGTTCTGTCACCCCCAAAATGTTCCTCTTGCACCTCTTGCACAGTGAGCCTTTCCTCCACCGCCCATGCAGCTTCCCGTTTCCTGGGACATCATGTACCTGGGATCAGAGTGACCACCCAGATCTGGCTCTTTCACTTGGCACAATGCCCTGGACATTCGTTCACCTTGTGGCTCATCTCAGAAGTTTCTTCCTTTTCACTGTAATTTTGAGAGAACTAAGTGACTTTCCAAAAAAGGTCACTGCCGGCCACGTTCCTACCAGCAATGAACAGGAATGTCTTTTTCCCTGAATCTTTATAAGCACTGGGTGTTCTCATTCTTTTCAGTTTCTGCCAGTCCCACTGATGAATCCTAGTATCTCGTTATTGCCCAAATTTGCATTTCCCTGACTACCGAGGTTGTGCTTCTTGGATTTCCTCCTTTATAAGTTGTCTTTTCTTGTCATTTAACCATTTTTCTATTGCATTTTGATCTATAGAAACTCTGTTTACTACAGATGCTAACCTTTGTTGTAGATATTATTTTTTTCCCTGCTCTATCCTTTGCTTTCTAAGTGTTTTTTGTGGTAAAACTTCACATTTATGTTCTTTTTAGGGCTGCACCTGCATATGGAAGTTCCCAGGCTAGGGGTCAAATCAGAGCTACAGCTGCTGGCCTACACCACAGCCACAGCAACTCAGGATCTGAGCAACATCTGTGACCTACACAGCAGCTTGCAGCAGTGCTGGATACTTAACCCACTGAGTGAGACCAGGGATCAAACTGTCTTCCTCATGAATACTAGTCAAATTCTTAACCCACTGAGCCACAATGGAAAATCCAAAACATCAAATTTTAAGATGTCAGATATGACTGTCTTTGCTTTTATAGCTTCTGAATTCCCTGATAAGCACAGTGTTTATGTACTTTCATGTTTGTTTCTTCACTTAAGATTTAAGTGTTTCCCATGTATTACAGTCCCCAAAAGTATAATTGTTAATGGCGGCACACTGTCTCATCCACGGCAAGCCCATAAATTAAATTACATTATTCTTCTCTTGGATACTTGAGTTGTTCATATTTTTCATTTTTTATTGAAACATCCTTGTGCACATACCTTTTCTAATTATTCATGTATTTGCTTTCAGTAGTTTCCCAGGATTAATGCCCTAGGTGTTGAATATATTATATAATTTAAAGAATATCTCAGCAGTCTAGAGAAATACCAGCATGGCTTTTTTTTTTTTGTCTTTTGTCTTTTGAGGGCTGCACGTGTGGCATATTGGAGATTCCTAGGCTAGGGGTCAAATCCAAGCTATAGCTGCTGGCCTACACCATAGCAACGTGAGATCCGAGCCACGCAGTTCCCTGCCCTATGCATTCCCATATCTCATCAAGGGACCCAATGTCTCACCTCTCCTCACTCCCACCTCCTTTTTACAGCTGAGTGAACAAGCCCGGAGCCAGGCCTGGATCCCAGCTCTGACTCTGACTCCTCCACCTGCATCTATGAATAAAGTAACCTGGGGTTCCCATCGTGGCTAAGCGGAAACAAATCTGACTAGGAACATGAGGCTGCAGGTTTGATCCCTGGCCTCACTCAGTGGGTTAAGGATCCGGCGTTGCCGTGAGCTGTTGTGTAGGTCACAGTCGCGGCTTGGATCCCGCATTGCTGTGGCTGTGGCATAGGCTGGCAGCTGTAGCTCCAGTTAGACCACTAGCCTGGGAACCTCCACATGCTGCAGGTGCGGCCCTAAAATAACAAAACACACACACAAAAGGTAACCTTGACACAGATCTGGTGGCAGTTTACAAAGGCTCTTTCACATCCTTTTCCGTTGGTATCCCCTCCCTGCTTCTCTCAGCCCAGTGAATGCCTTCTCATTCTTTAAGATGCAGGTGGAACGTCTCCTCCTCCAAGCAGTCTTCCATCACTCTCTGGGATGGTCTTGCCATTTACACACCATATCTTTTACATCAGTCTCCCTGACTCCCAGCTCCTCTGCCCACTGAGGGTCCCTTTGGAGGAAAGCAGGAAGTGCCTCTGTAAGTAGAGCCTAGTGAGGAGTCCAGCATGGGGCGGTCAGCTGGGTGCAGGATGGCACTGGGCGATGGAGCTGGTAAAGTTGGCTGGGGCTGGGTCACTGAGAACCTTGCTTGCAGTGCAAGAGTCTGGACTCCATCCCTGGTCAGTGTGGAGCCGGTGGAGGGCCTTCAGTATGATCTGGGTTGGCTAAGTGGTGGCAGTGTGCAGGCTGGTGACAGTGAGGGCCTAGCAGAGGCAGCTGGGATGAAAGAAAAGGAAAGGTCTGAATTCCAGAGAAAAACCAGATTTTGAAACAATATGTCTTGGCTACTGTATGTCCGCTGACACTTGCAGCGATTTCTCTGTGAAGAATTCTCCAAGCCAGCCAGGGTGGGATACAAGTGTGGCCTGGGCGTGATCTGGCAACAAGGAGGGTGGTTGAGAGTGTATGCAGGCTGGTGCTGCTCAGCTGGACTGGAGTCCCCATGAGTGACTGCATGTAGATTACCTGACCTCTGTGTCTGAGTGATTTCCAGCTTTAATGTGAGAGGATTGTCTCCCTGTGTTGCTGGGAGGAGCGAGAGGAGGAAGACAAAGGGCTTGGACAGGAGGAGCAGCCAGTGACTCACAGAGATCACAGGTTAGCCCAGAGAGGGAGGGTCAGCCCTAAGGCCTCTTAAGAGTGGGTGGGAGAGGAGCCCGCACCCCAGGGGCACAGATGCAGAGAGCCTAGGGGCTTCCTGGAGGGCAAGCAGAGGAAAGTGAGTTTTCCATGTGCATGCCCTAAACTCGTTAACTTAGGACTCTTGTCCTTGCTTGCAGTGCAAGAGTGTGTACTCCATCCCCTGGTCAAGAGTCTCTTTCATGGTCAGCTCCTAAATATGTGTTAAATGAATGAATGCTTAACAAAGTTTTGTTTTGTTTTGTTGTTGTTGTTGTTTTTGCTTTTTAGGGTCACACCAGTGGCATATGGAGGTTTCCAGGCTAGGGGTAGTTCAAATTGGAGCTAGAGCTACCGGTCTATGCCACGGCCACAGCAACGCAGGATCCGAGCAGTGTCTGCGACCCACACTACAGCTCACGGCACCACCGGATTCCTTTACCCACTGAGCGAGGCCAGGGATTGAACCCACAACCTCATGGTTACTAGTCGGATTCATTTCTGCCACGCCACAACGGGAACTCCTACAAAGTATTTTTTAAATATTTGCATAATTTTGCTAAGATTTTTAAATTTTTAAAAATTTTTATGTAATTTTTGAAGGTTATTTTCCATTTATAGTTATTATTGGCTGTATTCCACATGTTGTACAATACATCCTTGAGCTTAATTTATACCCAATAGTTTGTACCTCCCACACCCTCACCCCAATATTGCCCCTCCCCCCAGTTTTTTTGGCCACACCCTCAGCAGGTGGAAGTTCCTGGACCTGGGATCAAACCCACACCACAGCACTGACCCAAGCCACTGCAGTGACAGCACGAGATTCTTAACCCTCTGTGCCACAAGAGAACTCCCCCACCCCCAATTATTTTTTAATTAAAAAACACTTGTTGCGGGAGTTCCTATTGTGGCTCAGCAGTAACAAACCAGACCAGTATCCATGAGGATGTGGGTTCGATCCCTGGCTCCACTCAGCGTGCTAAGGATCCAGTGTTGCAATGAGCTGTGATGCAGATCTCAGGCGCAGCTTGGATCCTGTGTTGCTGTGTCTGTTGTGTAGGCCAGCAGTTGTAGCTCTGATTTGACCCCTAGCCTGGGAACTTCCACATGCTATGGGTGCAGCACTAAAAAGCAAAAAAAAAAAAAAAAAAAAAAAAGGTGGATTTCTTTCTGGGTTTGCCACGTTTTAACTAGGTAGTCTTGAGTAAGTTCCTTAACTTCTTATGTTTCAGTGTTCTCATCTATAAAAATAGAAATATAAGGGAGTTCCCTGGTGGTCTAGTGGTTAGGATTTGGCACTTTCACTGCTGTGGCCCGGGTTCAGTTCCTGGTTCTAAGAACTGAGATCCCACATCAAGTCATTGCATGCTGTGGCAAAAAAAAAAAAAAAAAAACTGTTTTATCACAGGAAGTTACAGTGTAAGGATTAAATGAGATGATATATAAGGAATGCTTAATTAAGGTGCAGTAAATTTAGTTACCATCATTAAATTATTAAATAGTCTTCTCCAAAAGTTTAAATGGCTGTATAGCATTCCATTGTATTGGTACACTGACTTATGTTAGATAAATATGTATTTATATAATACAAATATATTTACATGTTATTTACATTAAATATTATTTATATGTGTGATAAATATCTGGCCTATGAAGTGATATATTGATACAATGGCATATGTATATATTGGTGCATGTTTATAATATGCGACTATATCAATACCTTTTTTTTTTTTTTTTATCTTTTTGCATTTTATCTAGAGCTGCACCCATGGCATATGGAGGTTCCCAGGCTAGGGGTCTAACAGGAGCTGTAGCTGCCGGCCTTCGCCACAGCCACAGCAACGCGGGATCCGAGTCGCGGCTGCAACCTACACCACAGCTCACGGCAACGCCAGATCCTTAACCCACTTAGCAAGGCCAAGGATCAAACCCGCAACCTCATGGTTCTTAGTCGGATTCGTTAACCACTGAGCCACGACGGGAACTCCTATATCAATACCTTTATATATATATATATTATATATATAACTGATTCCTTATCTGAAGACATTTAGGTTTTCCTTCTTTTTCAGTATCATAAACAATTTTCTGAGCCCACTTAGGCTGCTATAACAGATTATCCGGGAGGCTTAAACAACAAACTTTTTCTGGAGGCGGGGAAAGTCCACAGGCATGGCGTTGGCAGAGCCAGTGCCTGGTGAGGGCCTGCTCCCTGATTTGCACACAGCCAGCCTCTCATTGTGTTCTCACATGGCTGGAAAGGAGCAAGCTTGCACTCTGACCTCTTCTTAGAAGGGGGCTAATCCCCTTTATGAGAGCATCACCCTTGGGAGCTAATTATCTTCCAAAGGTCCCACCTCCAGACACTGGGAATTAGAGTTTCATTATCAGTCTTGGGGAAACACAAACACTCAATCCATAGCAACAGTCCTTCCGTGAACATTCTGACAACCACACACTTGTGCACGCATTGAATATTTCATCAGAATGGATGTCCAGAAGTAACACTGAGGAGTTAAATAAAATCATATCTTAAATATTTTCTCCTGTTGTTACACATTTTATTTTTTTGTTTATTCATTCTTTTTTTGGCTACACACATGACATATGGAAATTCCAGGGGCTTGAATCTGAGCTGCAACCTACACCACAGCTACAGTAGCACCGGATCCTTAACCCACAGAGCCACAGCAGGAACTCTTATCATTTTATTTTTAAAACCAGGAGTTCCCACTTTGGCAGAGTGGGCTCGGGTCACTGCAAAGGTGCAGGTTTGATCCCCAGCCTGGAAACTTCCATATGCCACGGGTGCTGCCATAAAAATTAATTAATTAATTAATTAATTAAAAAAAAAACAGGAGTTCCCATTGTGGCTCAGTGGTAACTAACCCAACTAGTGTGAGGATGCAGGTTTGATCCCTGGCCCCACTCGATGGGTTAAGGATCGATGTTGCCATGAGCTGTTGCATAGATCTCAGACACAGCTTGGATCTGGCATTGCTGTGGTTATGGAATAGGCTGGCAGCTGCAGTTCCAATTCGACCCCTAGGCTGGGAACTTCCATATGCCATGGGTGTGGCCCTAAAAAGAAAAAATTAAATAAAAAAGAAACTTATCTCATGCTGGAATCCTGTGGAATCAGGAAAAACACTGCCAATTCTGTCCACTTTTGAATGCTTCATGGAGGGGATCAGGTAGCAACTGTGATTGAGGCTCATCCATCACATGGCAGGAGGCGGGTGTCCTGAGGCCCTTTTCAGGGATGTATAGTCTTCCACTCCTATGCCCACTGTACTGCCTCTTGGGGTGGCCTCTGCGTTCAACTATGTATTACTGATACCCAGATTCTGCTCCACCTCCCAGCTTTACATGTGTAGGCTAAGAGTAGAACGAGGAACTCTTTCTTTTTTCTTTCTTTCTTTCTTTCTTTCTTTCTTTCTTTCTTTCTTTCTTTCTTTCTTTCTTTCTTTTTTTCACTTCCTTCTTTCCTTGTTTCTTTCTTTTTTTTTTTTGCTTTTTAGGGCCGAACTTGCGGCATGTGGAGGTTCCCAGGCTAGAGGTCTAATCAGAGCTACAGCTGCCGGCCTACGCCACAGCCACAGCAACGCGGGATCCGAGCCGCGTCTGCAACCTACACCACAGCTCACGGCAACACTGGATCCTTAACCCACTGAGCAAGGCCAGGGATCGAACCCGCAACCTCATGGTTCCTAGTCAGATTCATTTCCGCTGCGCCACAATGGGAAGGAACTCCAGAACGAGGAACTTCTATTTCCTCTGGATAATTTCTTTTAGGAAAATCTTAATATAACGAACACTGAAATCATAGCATAACTCAGCCTCAAAACTCTTTACTTTGTGCATTACCTTCATTTCATTTATCTCTCAAGAAACCTTTAAAGGCTGCCCCCCATGCCCTGATGAGAGAAAATCACTTGAAATTTTGAGGGCCACTTTGTCCTTTGAAGAAGATGGTTTTCTCTCTTGCTGTCCTCTGTGCCCGAGTTTAGTCCTCAAAGCCTGGAACTGAAAGCACTCCTGGAGCTCCCAGTCCAGCCCTCTCATTTTACAGAAGAGGAAGCAGGTCCAGCGAGGGCAGTGGCTTGTCCACAGTCACCCTGTTAGCTGGTGGCAGAGGTGGCCCTGGAAACTCTGTCTTCTGATGCCAAATCCAATGGCCTTTCTGATTGAGCACAAACTGTGCCCTAGGTGTGACCTTGGCCAGCCCCTGCCTCTGCTGACTCTCCTTCTCCTCTAGGTCCTTGTGGTTACTGAGCAGACAGCCCTGTGCGAGCCCAGATGACTCAGAGTTGAGGCCTAGGAGGTGGCACAGGGCCGGCCAGTTACCCCCAGGAGAGGGCAAGAATGTCAGACCCAGGATTGGAGAAGGCCTGGTGGAGCTGGGCCAGGACTGGGCAGGCAGCCAGGAGCAGCCGAGAAGCCTGGAAAGGCAGAGAGGGCTCTGCCTGCCAGCCAGAGGGGCGTGCACTTCAGTTCTGCAAAGCTGTTGAGCCCCTGAAGGGTTTTATGTTTGTTTTTGTTGATTTGTTTGTTTTGGTGGGATAAAATAGATAAAGTTCACCGTTTTAAAGTGTGCAGCTCAGTAGCATTCGTTACAGTGTTGGGCAACCATCGCCACTACCTGTTTCTATTTCCAAAACTTTTCCATTACCCCCAACAGAAACTCAGTCCCCATTAAGTAACAGCTCCCCACTCCTCTTCGCTCCCAGCCCTTGTAACCTCTAGTCCACTTTGTGCCTCTTTTTGCCTATAATAGATATTTTGTATAAGTGGAATCATAGAGTATTTGTCCTTTTGTGTCCTGCTCATTTCACTTAGAAATATTTTAAAGATTTGTACTTTTTTTTTTTGGTGTTCTTTTTCTTTTTTCCCTGTTTTTTTTTTAGGGCCATACCCACAGCATATGGAGTTTCCCAGGCTAGGGGTCCATTCGGAGCTATAGCCACCAGCCTATGCCAGAGCCACAGCAACTTGGGATCCGAGCCACATCTGTGATCCACACCACATCCCATGGCAATGTTGGACCCTTAATCCACTGAATGAAGCCAGGGATTGAATGTGAATCCTCATGGATGCTAGTCGGGTTTGTTAACCGCTGAGCCACAACGAGAATTCCTTTTTTTTTGCTTTTTAGGGCCTCACCTACAGCATATGGATGTTCTTAGGCTAAGGGTCGAATTGGAGCTATAGCTCCTGACCTACACTATAGCCACAGCAATGCCAGATTCTTAAACCACTGAGTGGGGCCAGGAATCGAACCCACATCCTCATGGATACTAGTTGGGTTCCTTACCACTGAGCCAAGGTGGGAACTCCCAATTTGTCCATGTTTTAGAATGTATCAGAACTTTTTTTTCTTTTTTGGTGCTGAATGTATGTTTTTGGTAAAATGCACATAACATAAAATTTACCATTTAACCACTTCTAAGTATACAGTTCAATGGTGTTAAGTACATCCACGTTGTTATGTAACCATCACCACCCTCCATCTCCAGAACCTTTCACCTTCTCAAACTGAAACTCTGTCCCCATTAAACCCTAACTGTCCCTCCCTCTTCCCCAGGCCCTGGAAACCCCCATTCTACTGTGTCTCCCCTCTACAGGCCTCACAGAGGTAGAATCATACAGTAATTGTGCTTTTGTGGCAGCTTATTTCACTGAGCATAATGTCCTCAAGGTTCTTCCATGTTGTGGCGTGTATTAGAATTTCGTTCATTTTTAAAGCAGACAATTTGTTTATCTACTCATTCTGTTTATCCATTGTTGGACTTTAGGTTGTTTTTATCCTTTGGATACGGTAAATAATGCTGCTATGAACAGTGGTGTGCAAATAGCTCTGTAACTCCCTGCTTTCAGTTCTTTGGGGTATATACCCAGGAGTGAAATTACTGGGTCATATGGTAATTCTTTATTTCATTTTTTGAGGAACCACCAAACTGTTTCCTACAGTGACTGCCCCATTTCACATCCCCACCAGCAAGGCCAGAGGGTTCCGATCCCTCTACATCCTTGTCAGCACTTGTTATTTTCTATTTTCTTTCGTTTTTCTGCTGGAGTAATATTACACTGAATCACATTTTGTTTATCCATCATCTGTTGATGGGCGCTTGTTTTTTTCCTACCCTTCAACTGTTGTGAATAAGGCTTCAGTGAACCCTGGCATACAGGTATCTGTTTGAGTCTCTGTTTTTCATTCTTTTGGTTTATACCTAGGAGTGGAATTACTGGGTCATACAGTAGTTACATGTTTGACTTTTGGAGGAACCATCCAACTGTTTCCCACAGTGGCTGCGTCATTTTGCATTCTCCACAGTAATGTACCAGGCCACTGTAGGTCTGAGCTAGACCAGAGTAAAATAACCCTCCCCAAGCACCTCCTGCCTGGCCGCCGTGGTGTCCTTCAGGGATCAGGAAACCCCTTCTGTGTAAACTGCTTGTTTCTGGGCTATTTCAGGGCCACGTCTGAGGGCTTCTTTTGTTTTGGTGTCAGTTTTAATTCTGTAGCGATTCCCTCTCTCCTCAGTCCTAATAGGAATTCCCTGGTGGTGCAGTGGATTAGGGATCTGGTGTAGTCTCTGTGGATCTGGTTTAATCCTTGGCCCAGGAACTTGCACATGCTGCTGGTGTGGCCAAAAAAATTTTTTTTCTTATATATCCCACTGTACCGTAATGCTCAGCACAACAATTTAGATTTCCCTTAATCCAGTATATTTCTGTTTTGTTCCATATTTTCTCCTGTCCTTGAAAACCTTCTTATTAGAGCCTGTTGGATTCAGGGAAAGGTGTGGTGTCCTGGTTCTGTGCCCATTCAGCAAGTTGCTGAAATTCTCTGGACTTGTTGCTTTGTGGAGGATATTGGCAGATATGATGTCTGAGTTATCTTTTTCGGAAGACTGTCTGTCTTGCTACTTGGAAAAAAAGAGCATGGTTATGTAGCATGTTTTCACAATACTTCTGATATCCTCAAGTTTCAGGTTGAGCTTTTACTTTTATTTTATTTGTTTTTTTAATGATTTTTATTTGTTCCATTATAGTTGGTTTACGAGGTTGAGCTTTTATTTTTTGGTGTCAAAGATTATTTTTATTTTTTTATATAATGATTTTTATTTTTTCCATTATAGTTGGTTTACAGTTTTCTGTCAATTTTTATACTGTACAGCATGGTGACCCAGTTACACATACATATATAGATTCGTCACAGGTGATGAGACATAGTTCCTGGTGCTATACAGCAGGATCTCCTTGCTTTTCCATCCCAAAGGTGATAGTCTACATCTATTAATCCCAGACTCCCAGACCATCCCACCCCCTTCCCCTCCCCTTTGGCAACCACAAGTCTGTCTCCAAGTCTGTGATTTTCTTTTCTGTGGAAAGGTTCATTTGTGTAGTATATTAGATTCCAGATATAAGTGATATCATATGGTATTTGTCTTTCTCTTTCTGACTTACTTCACTCAGTACGAGGGTCTCTAATTCTATCCACGTTGCTGCAAATGGCATTATTTTATTCTTTTTTATGGCTGAGTAGTATTCCATTGTGTATATATACCACCTCTTCCTAATCCAATCATCTGTTGATGGACATTTGGGTTGTTTCCATGTCTTGGCTATTGTGAATAGTGCTGCAATGAACATGCTGTGCAAGTGTCTTTTTCAAGGAAATTTTTGCCCAGATATATGCCCAAGAGTGGGAAGGCTGAACTTTTAAAACTGAGATTTTGGAGTTCCCATTGTGGCTCAATGGGTTATGAACCTAGGTAGTATCCATGAGTGGGTTAAGGACCTGGCATTGCTGTGACCTGTGGTGTAGGTCAGCAGCTGCAGCCCGGATTCAACCCCTAGCCTGGGAACTTCCATATGCCGTGGGTTTGGCCCTAAAAAAAGACAAGAAAGAGAGAAACCTTCAGGAGACCTGTACTTAGAAAATATTATGTGAAAAAGAGTAGGAGTTCCCGTCGTGGCTCAGCAGAAACGAATCCGACTAGGAACCACGAGGTGGTGGGTTCAATCCCTGGCCTCGCTCAGTAGGCTAAGGATCTGGCGTTGCCATGAACTCGCAAATGCAGCTTGGATCCTGCGTGGCTGTGGCTGCGGCATAGGCTAGCAGCTGTAGCTCCGATTAGATTCCTAGCCAGGAAACCTCCACATGCTGCAGGCGCGGCCCTAAAAGAAAGGCGACAAAAGACAAAAAACAAAAAACAAAAAAGTGTATATAGTAGAATATTAAAATAAGGTACAAGAAGAAAGCATTGCCTTTTCCTGTAGACCAAAAATTTCCTTACACTAATTAACACCTGCTTTTTATAAAGATTTGTATAATGCAGTGTAAGCCACAGTTTATATGAATTGTCTTGTCCTAGATGAGAAAGGCCTAAAATCTTTTGTTTATGGACTTGCCAACTCATCTGTATTTATTTGTCAGCAGCACAGCTCCAGAACACAGGCTCATTATCTCAGAGCCTGGCAGATAAAATGAAATATCTAAAAGCAAACAATGTTTACAGTTGCTCTGATTCAGCACAATTTAGACTCTCTTTTGGCAAAGAGAACTAAATGATGCTCTGCTCCTTCTCAGCCTTGGTCAATAGTGAGGTCTGAGCTCCTTGTCCAAATGACCACCCTTGCACAGGCTGCAGCCTCTGGGGATGCCAGGGCCCTGGCTTTAGGTCACCTCCCCACAACACGCACGTCTGCTGAATCAGGACTGATTTTAATTGTTGTCATTTTAATTTGAAACAAGATGAAGAAATAAAAATTTAGATAGAGAGTTAAAAAGAAAGGAACTTCTGACCATCACAAAAAGACAAATACTGTAGGATTCCACTTGCGTGAGGGCCCTAGAGCAGTCAGATCCACAGAGGCAGTAAGGAGGAGGGTGGGCACCGGGGCTGCGGGAAGCAGAATGGGAGTCAGTGGTTAATGGGGACAGAACTTCAGTTTGGGATAATGAGAAAGTTTGGAGAGGAACGGTGGTGATGGATGCACAGCAGTGTGAATGAACTTAATGCCACTGAACTGGACACCTAAAAATGGTTGAGAAGGCAGATTGTATGTTAGATATATTTTACCAAAATAAAAAAATTCCAAAGGGAGGAGTTCCTGTTGTGGCTCAGTGATAACAAACCTGACTAGTATCCATGAGGATGCAGGTTCAATCCCTGACCTTGCTCAGTGGGTTAATGATCCGGTGTTGCCGTGAGCTGTGGTGTAGGTCGCAGACATGGCTCAGATCCTGCATTGCTGTGGCTGTGCTGTAGGCCGGTGGCTACAGCTCCAATTAGACCCCTAGCCTGGGAACCTCCACATGCCACGGGTGCGGCCCTAAAATGACGGAAAGTCCAGAAAAAGGGGGGGGGGCATCTATCTGAAGTCTGCACAACTTAGTACATTTAGGCCCTGGCTTATTGAACACACGTCTGCCAGGTTTTCCTTTACTGAACACTGAGCCTTCTATTTTAAATTGAATAAGTCAGTTTAAAACATAGAAAGATGGAGATTTGGCCCCTTTTTAGATTATTTGTCCTTCCAGATTAAAGTTGTAGTCGGGCTCAGTTCAGAGGCTGCAGATAAAGAGCTGTCAATACCCAGGAACACAACTCTGCCCTGTAACACACAGGGACCAGATGACCTCCGCCTACGCCCACACCACATGGGATTAAACTAGAATTGAGTAACAGAAAGAGATCTGTGGTGGGGAAGGGAAGGATGAGGAGTTAGGGATTAGCAGAGGCAAACTAGTACATACAGGATGGATAAACAACTAGGTCCTGCTGTACAGCACAGGCAACTATATCCAGTCTCCCGTGATAAGCCATAATGGAAAAGAATATGTGTGAAATACGTGTGTGTGTGTGTGTGTGTATTACCGAGCCACTTTGCTATACAGCATAAATTAACACAGCATTGTAAATCAACTATACTTCTATAACATTTAAAGAAAGAGATCTGGAAAGCCCTCCAAATGCTTGGAGATTAAATAACACACTTCTATATAAAAGATGGGCTAAAAAAAAAGTCTCAAAGAAGGTTTAAAATATTTTCAATATACGAAGAGTTCCTGTTGTGGCTCAGCAGGTTGAGAACCAAGTATAGTGTCCATGGTGATGTGGGTCCCATCCCTGACCTCGCTCAGTGGGTTAAGGATCTGGCATTACCGCAAGCTGTGGCATAGGTTACAGATGTGGCTCGGATCCGGTGTTTGCTGTGGCTGTGGTGTCGGCGGCTGTAGCTCCAATTCAGCCCCCAGCCCAGGAACTTCCATATGCTGCCAGTGCAACCATAAAAAGAAAAAAAAAGGGAAACATAAAAACAAAAAACAGTTTCCATCGTGGCGCAGCAGAAATGAATCTGACTAGGAATTATGAGGTTGTGGGTTCAATCTCTGGCCTTGCTCAGTGGGTTAAGGATCTGGCATTGCCGTGAGCTGTGGTATAGGTCACAGACACGGCTCAGATCTGATGATGCTGTGGCTGTGGCTGTGGCTGTGGTGTAGGCCGGTAGCTGCAGCTCCAATTAGACCCCTAGCCTGGGAACCTCCATATGCCAAGGATGCGGCCCTAAAAAGCAAAAAGAAAAAAAAAAAGGAATTCTTAAAACTCAACAGTAAGAAAAGGAACAACTTTATTTAAAAATAAGCAAAACACCTGAACAAGCACTTCACCAAAGAAGACATAGAGGAGTTCCTTTGTGACTCAGTGGGTTAAGGATCCTGTGTTGTTACTGAAGTGGCTCGGGTCACTGCTGTAGCATGGATTTGATCCCTGGCCCAAGAACTTTCACATGCATCATCTGTCATCAGGGAAATGCAAATTACGACAACAATGAGACACCATTACATACCTGTCAGAAGGGCCAAAATCCAAAACTCTGACAACACCAGATGTTTACAAGGATGTGGAGCCACAGGAACTCTCATTCATTGCTGGTGGGAAGGCAAAATGGAACAGTCACTTTGTAAGACAGTTTTGTAGATTCTTACGAAACTAAACATACTCTTACCATACAATCCAGCCATCCTACTCGTTAGGTATTTACCCAAAGGGGCTGAAGACTTAGGTCAACACAAAACCTGCACACAGACATTTATAACAGTTTTATCTATAACTGGCAAAACTTGAAAGCAACCAAGGCATCTTTCAATAAATGAATGGAGGAGTTCCCGTCGTGGCTCAGTGGTTAACGAATTCGACTAGGAACCATGAGGTTGAGGGTTTGATCCCTGGCTTTGCTTAGTGAGTTAGGGATCCGGCGTTGCCGTGAGCTGTGGTGTAGGTTGCAGACGCGGCTCGGATCCCACATTGCTGTGGCTGTGGCGTAAGCCAGCGGCTACAGCTCCAATTAGACCCCTAGCCTGGGAACCTCCACATGCAGTGGGTGCAGCCCTAGATAAGGCGAAAAGAAAATAAATAAATAAATAGATAGATAGATGTCTGGGTAGATAGATACTGAATGCTGGTCTATCCATACAATGGAATATTATTCAGCACTAAAAATAAATGAACTATCACGCCATGGAAAGACATGGAGAAAACTTAAATGCCTATTACTAAGTGAAAGATACCAATCTGAAAAGGCTACATACTCTGTAACTCCAACTTTATGAGACTACAGACAAGGAAAAACTTGTTCATTTTGTTGCTCCAGACAGTAATGAGTGTTGCTTACCAGGCTTTGCAGGGGAGAGATATGGGAACCTCTGTCCTCTCTGCTCGATTCTGCTCTGAACTTAAAACTGCCCTAAAAATGTCTGGAGTTAGGAGTTCCTGCTGTGGCTCAGCAGTAATGAGACAGACTAGTATCCATGAGGATGTGGTTTCGATCCCTGGCCTTGCTCAGTGGGTTAAGGGTCCGTTGCCATGAGCTGTAGTGTAGGCTACAGATGAGGTTCAGATCCTGTGTTACCGTGGCTGTGGCGTAGGCCAGAAGCTGCAGCTCCAATTTGACCCCTAGCCTAGGAACCTCCATATGCCACAGGTGTGGCCCTAAAGAGCAAAAGAAAAAAAAATGTCTGGAATTAGATAACGGTGATGGTTGCATGGCTCTGTGAATGTACTAAAACCCATGGAATTGTACACTATAAAAGGGAGACTTTTATAACATAGCAATTACACCTAAAGAGAGCTGTTATGAAAAAAAGATGCCTGTCTTGTGAGGCTGTTGTGCAGATTAAGGAAGGTCCACACAGCATTTTGCACAAATCTATCACAGCACATAGTGTATGTTGTTCTGTAGGTGCTTGTCCTTTCCACCTGCAGCCCCTGATGAGCCAGTCCTGCATTTGCCATCAAACCCGGCACTTAGAAGAGGCTCGGTAAAGGTTGAGGAAGGAATTGGAGGGGAGAGAGAAAGCAAAGGGAAGGGCTATAGATGCCTCCAGGACTTCTACTCCGGACAAGCAGATGGATTGTGACCTACAGGGACTTCAGTGGGTTTCATTTTGCTTGTTTGTATGTTGATCAAAGTATGTTCTAGTTTAAACAAATTGTATTTGTGTAGTCTGTGGAATGCTCAGGTTAATTTCTCATTTAAATTACATATACGGGAGTTCCCATTGCGGCTTAGGGAGTTAATAACCTGAATAGTACGTAGGAGGATGCAGATTCGATCCCCGGCCCAGCACAGTGGGTTAAGGATCCAGCATTGCCACAGCTGTGACTTCTCAGGGCAGCCAAAAAAAAAAAAAAAAATACAAGTCTCAAGCTCAAGAAAGAAGTGTAGGATAAAGCCAGAAAATGAGTAGTAGGTCACCAGTTACTAATTAGTAGTCTGTGGAACAAATCCATAGTAAAGGGTTCCACTGGGCCAAAGCAATTTTAAATTTATTTTTTATCCATGCCCACAGCATGTGGAAGTTCCTGGGTCAGGGGCTGAACCTGCTCCACAGCAGCAACCCAAGCTGCTGCAGTGACAACATCAGGTCCTTAATCTGATTGGTCGCCAGGGAACTCGCAGAACAATTTTTAATTAAAAAAAATCATGTTTATTGTCTAATTTGCATACAGTAAAATCTACTCTTGTTAGCAAATAGTTTGATGAGTTTTGACAAA
Organism: Catagonus wagneri; assembly: GCA_004024745.2. Lineage (NCBI taxonomy): Eukaryota > Metazoa > Chordata > Mammalia > Artiodactyla > Tayassuidae > Catagonus > Catagonus wagneri. The sequence goes on along the minus strand of PVHT021183698.1, from coordinate 978,155 downwards.
TATATAGTCATGTTATCACAATCAAGACGTATAATATTTCAATCATCCCCAAGGTTCCCTCATGCCACTTTTTTTTTTCTTCCAGCCACATCCATGGCATGTGGAAGTTCCCAAGTCAAGGATGGAATCCAAGGTGGAGCTGTGACCAGCTGCACAGCTGTGGCAAGACCAGGTTCTTTAACGCACTGTGCTGGGCTGGGCATGGAACTAGCGCCTCCACAGAGACAGGCTGGATCATTAATCCCCCGAACGACAGCGGGAACTCCAGAGCAATTTTTGTCTTTTTAGGGCTGCACCTGTGGCATATGGAGGTTCCCAGGCTAGGGGTCAAACCGGAGCCATAGCCATGAGCCTACACCACACCCACAGCAACATGAGATCCAAGCCACATTTTGTGATCAATGCCCCAAACTGCGGCAACACCGGATCTTTAACCCAGTACGTGGGGCCAGGGATTGAACCTGCATCCTCATGGATACTGGTCAGATTCTTAACACCCTGACCCAAAATGGGAACTCCACCCAGAGCAATTTTTTTAGATAGACATCATCTTTCAGAATACAGTAGTTTCAGGTTCCCAGCAAAATTGAATGGAAAGTACAGAGTTCCCCTAACCCCCCCACACACATACAGCCTCCCCCACTATTAATATCCTTCACCAGAGTGCATTTGCTAGTCCACTAACCGAGGCTGACACACCATAAACACCCAAGTCCATAGCTTATATTGCTAACACTTGGTGTTGTACCTTCTATGGGTGTGGAGAAATTTATGACGGTGTGTGTCCACCCATCACTATAACGTCACACGGAGTAGTTTCACCCCTCAAAATCCTCTGTGTAATTGTTTAAATAATTTACGAATAGTTCAGAATTGAGAGGTTTGCTACAAATACCAAGAATTTCAACTCCAAAAAATCAGGAGCATTTGGCAGCTCTGATCCCCACTTCTCCAAAGAGAACAACCAGCTGGGGCTGAACAGGGGCCGCTCCCTCTTTGTTGTTTCAGTCCTTCTTATTCTCCCCCTCCCTCCTGGGTTTTCTCGGCTGGCCCCTTTCATCTTGGGTAGATGGTAGGTGATGAGGGAGGGAGGAAGGAAGCCGCCAAGGCCAGGCCCTCTGGGAACATTCATCATCAAATGCAGGAGGGTCTGGTGCTGCAGACCCTTCCACCTCCAGGCCCCCTAATGGGTTTCCCGAATGCTTCACTTGGCTTCTTGTCTGGTTGTATGAAGAATCTAATTGTCAGAGTTCCTGCCGTGGTGCATTGGGTTAAGAATCTGACTGCAGCGACTCAGGTCACAGTGAAGGCTCGGATTTGATCCCTGGCCTGGCACAGTGGGTTAAAGGGTCTGGCATTGCTGCAGCTTTGGTGTGGCTTGCAGCTGCAGCTCGGATTCAGTCTCTGGCCTGGGAGTTTGCATATACTGCAGGTGTGGCCTTGAAAAAAATCTAATTATCGGAGTTCCCTCATGACTCAGCAGGTTAAAGATCTAGCGTTGTCACTGCTGTGGCTCTGGCTGCTGCTGTGGCATGGACTTAATCCCTGGTATGGGAATTTCCACATGCAGTGGGCATGGCCAAAAAAATCTAATTGTCATTGATCTTGTACTTGGAGATCCTTTCTACACTCTAACTCCTTTTTATCTTTCCCAGCAAAAGGTTTTTGGGAACTGGATAGTACAAATAGCTCTGTTCTTCCCATTTATTCTCATAAAACTCTTGGATTGTATGGTAAGAGTGAATGAGGTGGCAAGTCTTGAGGTATGTGACCAAAATAATCAATTGACCAGAAATGTTGGAGTATTGCTGCTTTGTCACATGGAGTAAAAATGACCTGGGATAATGCCTCTTTGTAAGGTGCTATGGGTTGTTTTCTGATATTCTACTAATAATAGCTGGCATATGGCTAGCACTTCACATTGTAAAATGTGCTTCTTACATACTTTATTTAAACTCACCACCCTCTTGTTCAGCAATGTCAATCTTCCCTTTGATGATAGTTCTATTTAAAAACTATTTGTGGGAGTTCCCGTTGTGGCTTAGCAGGTTAAGAACCCGACATAGTCTCCATGAGGTTGTGGGTTCGATCCCTGGCCTCGCTTAGAGGGTTAAGGATCCAGCATTGCTGCAGACTTCGTCATAGGTGGCAGATGCAGCTGGGATCCATTGTTGCTGTGGCTGTGGCGTAGGCCAGCAGCTGCAGCTCAGATTTGATCCCTAGCCATATGCCACAGGTGTGTCCCTAAAAGGAAAAAAAAAAACCTGTTTGTATTAACATTAGCTTTGGAGATTGCACATTCTATTCGCTGTGTCATGGCAAAGGCCAGCATAAAACACGTGCCAATGATGTTGTCACCGGGATGATGTTGGAAGATACTTAGGAAACAGGAAAAGCCTGCGAAAAATGCCTTGTCTTAGCAACTTTCTAGTGAAAGAGGATAAATGCTGGCTCTGAGGACTGTGACCCATTTGGCAACCCTGGGTGTGACTAGAGAGGGACAATGAAATCCTCATTCACTCTATAACCATCCACTGCAGACCTGTGTTCCCAGCAGGACTCTGTTACCTGCTGAAACTGTAAAACCTTTTTCTTTCTTTCTTTCTTTCTTTTTTTTTTTTTTTTTGCTTTTTAGGGCCACACCCGCATCATATGCCCGCAGCATATGGAGGTTCCCAGGTTAAGGGTCTAATTGGAGCTGTAGCCGCTGGCTTACGCCACAGCCACAGCAACGAGGGATCCCAGCCGCATCTGCAACCTACACCACAGCTCACGGCAACGCCGGCTCCTTAACCCACTGAGCGAAGCCAGGGATTGAACCCGCAACCTCATGGTTCCTAGTCGAATTCGTTAACCACTAAGCCACGATGGGAACTCCTGAAACTGTAAATCTTAATCACATGCCGCCTACCCTTGACCTCAGAGGGGCTACCATTTAGAATCACATGATGAAACCAAGACATGTGCTCTCAAAAGCTTCCTACGGTTTGACTTTTCAGAATTCTTTTTTTTTCCCTATTGCATATCTTAAACCACAGTTTTACTGTTTATGTCCTACTGTAATAACCCAATGTACTGTTATTTATAGAATAAAATATAGGGAGATCCATTGGTGGCTTAGCAGGTTAAGGATCAAGCATTGTCACTGCTGCGGCTCGGGTTGCTGATATGGTGCAGGTTCTGTCCCTGGCCTGGGAACTTCTGCATGCCATGAGCAAGGCCAAAAAAAAAAAAAAAAAGGAACATGTAAAGGTCTTAAAAGATGGTAGGAGGGGAGTTCCCTTCATGGTGCAGCGGAAACTAATCTGACTAGGAACCATGAGGTTGTGGGTTCGATCCCTGGCCTTGCTCAGTGGGTTAAGGATCTGTGAACTGTGGTGTAGGTCACAGACGTGGCTTGGATCTGGCATTGCTGTGACTGTGGCGTAGGCTGGCAGCTGTAGCTCTGATTCGATCCCTAACCTGGGAATCTCTATAAGCCATGGATGAGGCTAAAAAGCAAAAAAAGAAAAGAAAAGAAAAAAGATGGTAGGAGGAAATATAGGTAAGAATCTGTGGTTATGCTGTGGAGAGACTTGAGGACAGCGTGTTTGTTAGTTTCTCTATGAATCTACCACTATGGATTTACCCGGGTCTTTAAGAAGGACCCGTGGAAGAAACCCTGGAAAAGCTGACCACTGGCCGAGGTCTGCTCACTGCTCCAGGGGAAGTGACTCCAGGGTCTGTTCAGCTGGGGTCACCACCTAAGATTACTGGAAAGAGAATGGTAAGGAAGAGGAGGGAGTTGTGAAAAGGGAATCAAACCAGAAATCCGAGACAGTCTTCACCTCTAGTGGGGTCTTAAATCCCCTGAGGCCCAGTCAGCACCTTGGGGTTATTTCTCTTGAGATGGTTTTACTGTCTATGTTACTCTTCCAATCTTCCAATAAGGAAGGGCATGTAAGGTGCTATGTGCAGGTTTGTGGGCACCTACACACACACACACACACACACACACACACACACACACACACTGCTGTGAACTTGAGATGCTATCTGTGGCTAAAAACACCTGCCATCTTGAGCCTACACTGCATCTCTCAGGCCTGCCCAACACTCAGGGGCTGAGCCTCTCCAAAGGTCCAGACAGCTGAGCAGAAGAGCAAGGCAGCAGGAAAGCGGGTTGAAGGGTGGGTCTGCAGACATTCAGCTGTTCCAGCGGCAGCCCTGCTCCAGGCTCTTCACTCTGACACCTCCACACACAGGAGTGAGAAGCACAAATTTGGTCCTATCCTCTTTCTTTCCCTTCAGTTTCAAAACATTGCTAATCCTCTGGGGTAGTTGGTTGTCATGCTGATTCCTGAATAGCTTTCTTGCTATATTCAAGAAAATCTTGGAGTTCCCGTGTGGCATAAGAGATCAGCAGCATCTCTGCAGTGCCAGGATGCAGGTTTGATCCCCAGCCTGGCTTCATTGTTGCTGCAGCTGCTGTGTAGTTTGCAGCTGTGGCTCAGATCTGATCCCTGGCCCAGGAACTCCATATGCTGCCGGGCAGCACCCAACCCCCAAAAGAAGAAAAAAACAAAAAGACAGAAAACAGTCTCAGGTTTTGCTTTTATTGGTGGTGGTGTGTTTCTTGAGGATCTTTTCTTCCACTGCAGTTATCACACAAATGACTCGACAGTTGACCCTGAAGTCCTGTTAGAGCCCAAAGGCAGATGCCAGGTGAGAGGCTCTAAGATGCTGCTCCACACTTCCTTCCCCTCCCCCACCCTCAGGTGTCCCTTTGGATCCCACTGGGCTGCCACACTGGCTCCACTGGCTCCGGCAGCTCTGTAATAGTTTACATTTGTTGTACTTCCTGTGCTCTTGTTTCCTTCATATTTATTTTTAGATTAATTCACATTTTATTCTTATTTTAAGAGGAAACTTTTGGGAGTTCCCGTCGTGGCTCAGCGGTTAACCAACCCAACTAGCATCCATGAGGACACGGGTTTGATCCCTAACCTCGCTCAGTGGCATAAGGATCTGGTGTTGCCGTGAGCTGTGGTGTAGGCTGGTGGCTACATTTCCGATTGGACCCCTAATCTAGGAACTTCCACATGCCATGGGTGTGACCCTAAAAAGACAAAAAAAAAGAAAAAAAAACTTTTGGAAGCAATTTAAGTGTCCTTTGACAGATGAATGGATAAAGAAATTGTAGTGTGAGGTAAGAAATGGATGGCTTTTGGAGTTCCCGTTATGGCTCAGCAAGTTAAAATCCATCAATGGGTGCTGTGTTCCATACCACCTGGAAGCGCCCAGGCATCCCACCCGGTGAAAACAGCACATTGGGATGGTAATGCCTCCTCCTTCAGTATATAGGTCCAGTCTAGAGAGGCTGTGCTTGGGTCTATGAGGCTTCTAAACTCCTGGTTCAAACAAGATAACAAACAACTACATGACATAACAAAGGTGGATGTGCCCAGCAGAGTGTAGCACATATAGTCTCACAATAAATTGAGGGACTGCTTATATGCAAACTACAAAGGGCTATGTAAATGAGGGGTTTTTTTTTAATTTCATTTTTATTTTGTATTGGAGTAGTGTTGATTTACAATGTTGTGTTAGTTTCAGATGTACAGCCAAGTGATTCAGTGATACTAACGTGGTTGTTATTACCCTAGCTAGTGTTGCATGGTATCTCAATGGAATGGGGCTGGTCAGCCTTGACGAGGAAGGAAGAGGCCCTGATGGACTCAGGAAATCGTTAGGAAACATGATGTGTATTTGAAGTGTCCAAAAGGAAGAAAAGGGGAAGTACAGCAAAGATGAAACTAACCTCTCACTCCATGTGGTCCAGAGCTGTCTGCACTCTGTGCCACCCAAACCAAACTCCATTTGGGATAAACCTTCAATATCAGTAACTTTTAGAGTCAGTTTTAGCCCCTTGAGAATGCTCATTGCATCACATGAGGAAACCAGCCCCTAAATAAGGGAGAAAATTACTTCTAAGCATTCTTCAAATGCAGTAGAAATGTGATGGTTCCTCCTTCATGTGTCAAAAGTATTTCCTTTATTTGTAATAAATCAGTGTAGAAAAATAATCTGATGACTCATGTGTCAGGGCAAGAGAAACTGAACTTAATCATAGTTTACCTTGGTAAAAACACTGGAATTTGCAAGGCATTTTCCTGTACTCTACCTATTTAATCCTCACTACAGCCCTTTCAATCTCCAGTCTCTTTTCTTTAACATTTATTTGTATACATAGGTATAAATTTCCTGCATTTCCAAGTCTTATTACCTGCCTTTATGTTTTTGCTATAGGCTGAGGGAAAAGTATAAGAAACTTTGTGTATCAGTTTCTCCATTGGCACTTTGGGGAACTGCAATGTTCATAAAAGAAAGTAGTCTAGATAATTTTGGTCAGTGAATGTTTTGTAAGGGAATTTATCAAAATGCAAGCTAAATTTGGAATTGTTAACTCAGCTATGCAGACCATTTCAGTGTGGGTGCCGCGCCCCAGCCAAGATTTCAGTGCAGATGGAAAACCCTCTGAGCTCAGAAGGACAGTGCTAACTATACCAGCTCATAAAGTCCCCAGCTTAATGGCCAGGATTGCAGTATTCTTCTTCTTCTGTCAAGGGAGAAAGAAGAAGCTGAGCAGATGAGAGAGTCAGAAAAGAGAAAGCCTCCCTGGTACCTTTGGTTTGTCCAGGAGCTATTTCCCCTGTCAAAGTCACTTTGTGAGCACTGACCACACACCAGAATCTTCAGCATTCTCTGTGGCTGGTTGAAGGGTGAGTCAGGATTCTAAATTCTGGCTGCAGTGCGGGGGAGAATGTTAGCATGGCATGATGTCAGCAGTTTCTGAGGGCTGCTCAAAATGCTGAAAAGCACGGGTTTGTGACGCAATAAAGAGTCTGAATGCTTCCTTTGAATGAGGCAAAGGATTTGCTGAAAGCAAACGTCAGGACGCCTGGCGTCTGCCCTGGAGCAGGCAGAGGCTTTGACGTGCTCTGCCTGGCATCCAGCCCACCAGCATTAAATCGTGTTGTTGGCATTTAGCAGGAGCAAAGGGTATGCTACAGAGAGAGGGTCGGGGGTGCAGCCATCTCCTCAGACTCAATGTGGGCGGCCTGAATGAAACTCCTCTGTCCCTTCATCAGTGATCCAAATCCAAGTTTCAGAAGTTCTTTGGGAGTTCCCTTCGTGGGTCAGTGGTTAACGAATCCGACTAAGAACCATAAGGTTGCGGGTTTGATCCCTGACCTTGCTCAGTGGGTTAAGGATCCGGCGTTCCCGTGAGCTGTGGTGTAGGTTGCAGACGTGGCTCGGATCCCGCGTTGCTGTGGCTGTGGCGAAGGCTGGCGGCTACAGCTCCTGTTAGACCCCTAGCCTGGGAACCTCCACATGCCGCGGGTGCGGCTCTAGATAAAGGCAAAAAGACAAAAAAAAAAAAAAAGAAGTTCTTTGATAAAGAGTCCTAATTTTACATCACTTTGATAAAAATTCTTCATTTTACATCACTTTGAGAAACAATGTTCACCAAAGAGTCAACAAACACAACCTCCTATAACTAACAGGATTTTGATATCAGCACATATAAAGAACTCTTTTAAGTAAGGGGGAGAAAGGCAAGGAACAAAATAGAAAAAAAGAGTAAAATGAACCCTTCTCGTAAGAGGGAACTTGAATAGCCTACAAACGTATGAAGGATATTCAACCTCACTGTGATGTGGGAACACTAACAGAAGAAAACAAGATACTGGGTGAAAACTTATGAGCACACAAAAACCTTTACATGAATGTTTTAGCAGTTTTATTTGTAATAGCCAAAAACTGCATAAGCTGATAGTGTGGGGGTCCCCAGAGAAGGAGAACCAGGTATGGCTTTTTTTTTTTATTGTTTGTTTTTTCCTTTTTTCTCTTTTTGTCCTTTTCTGGTCACACCCACGGCATATGGAGGTTCCCAGGCTAGGGGTGTAATCAGAGCTGTAGCCGCTGGCCTATGCCACAGCCACAGCAATGGGGGGTCCGAGTTATGTCTGCAACCTACACCACAGCTCACGGCAACGCTGGGTCCTTAACCCACTGAGCGAGGCCAGGGACTGAACCCACAACCTCATGGTTCCTAGTCGGATTCGTTTCCCCTGAGCCACCACAGGAACTGCCTTTTTTCTTTTTTTAAATTTTCTAGGAATTCCCATTGTGGCTCAACAGTAACGAACCCTACTGGTATCCACGAGGGCATGGGTTTAATCCCTGGCCTCATTCAGTCGGTTAAGGATCAGCCTTGCCATAAGCTGTGGTGTAGGTTACAGATGCAGCTCAGATCTGGCGTTGCTGTGGCTGTGGTGTAGGCCAGCAGCTGCATATCCAATTTGACCCTTAGCCTAGCAACTCCCATAAACTGCGGGTGTGGCCCTAAAAAGCCAGGAAAAAAAAAAAAGTATTTTTCCATTTGTTTGTTTGTAAGCATGGCTTTCTTGACACAAAAGAAGGCATTTTGGCCTACGGCATTTTGTGATTAAAGCTTGGCCACAGGAGTTCCCATTGTGGCTCAGTGGTTAACGAATCCAACTAGGAACAATGAGGTTGTGGGTTCGATCCCTGGCATCGCTAAGTGGGTTAAGGACCCAGCGTTGCCGTGAGCTGTGGTGTAGGTTGCAGACGCGGCTTGGATCCCATGTTGCTGTGGCTGTGGCGTAGGCCAGCGGCTACAGCTCCTGTTAGACCCCTAGCCTGGGAACCTCCATATGCCATGAGTGAGGCCCTAGAAAAGGCAAAAAGACAATCAATCAATCAATCAATCTTGGCCACAATGCTTGTTCTTCAATGTCTCAGTCATTAATGATCTTAAAGGAAGTGAGGGAATGCAGAAACAAAGGAAAAACACTCAAGGAAGATAGTTCAGAGAAAACACAGGGTCCTAGTTCCTCTTCAGAGAATCCACAAAAACAATTTGATACAGTCTTTGAGATATGCAAGAACTAAGATCTGCACCCAAGTGGAGGACAGAAAGATGATGACCCTCCAGATTTCAAGTCTATGCCTTCACCTCAGTTATATGCTGAAATCTCCTCTGCTCATACCCCCTTGTGAATATGCATGTACCTTCAACAGTTTTGCTGTTGGGAGACACTGCTTTGGAAAGATCCCTAGCAGTCTCCTAACTTGCTGCAGTAATAATAAATCCTTCCTTCTCCTGATCTTTGGCTTGGTTGGGTCTTTTGACTGACACCCACCAAGAAGTGAACCCAGTTTTCTGGTAACAACTGAAAGAGCACAGGAGTCCTTCCATGGGTGTCGGTTAAGCTGTGGTCCATCCCCACCAGGGAAGGCTGCTCGGCACTAAAGGACCAAACTACTGACACAGGCAACAACTCAGGTGAATCCGCAGGGATTCATGTGCTGAGTGAGACAAGCCAATCCCAAAGGGTGACTTATTGCATAATTCCGTTTATATAACATTTTTAGAAGGAGAGCGTTTTGGAAATGGAGAACGGGGATCAGGGAGGAGGGGGTGGGTCGGAGGGAGGTGAGCGTGGCTATAAAACGGCAACTAGAAGTGAATCTTGTGCTGTGGCTGCTGTTCAGAGTCTTGTGCCCAGAGGGCTGCACAGACCCACATGTGACACACACTTGGTGTAGAACTAAACAACACACACAGAGTACAAGTAAAACCGAGGACAGCAGAACAAAATCAGGGGGCTGGGTGGCTTCAATATCCTGCCCATGACATCATATTATACTTTTGCAAGATGCTACCATTGGGGGAAATTGGGTAGAGAGTACATTTGGTCTTCCAACCACATGTGAAGCTACAGCTCACTCAATAAAACAAACAAAAGAGACCCCTTGTTTCACCCATCAGACTGGCAAAAATGAAATCATCTCACAATATAAAGTGTTGGCAAGGATTTGAGAAGCATGGCACCCTTACCCACTGTGGCTGGGAGTATAATTTGTTACAGCCACTTGGAGAGTAAGATGGCCAGCAACCAGTGAAAAGTAAAATGCAGCTTCTTCACTGTCTAATACCTCTACTCTGGGTTTGGAAACCCTGGAGAAACCCTCCGATATGTGCCTGGGGAGACCTGTATATAGGGGTGCTTACTGCAGTATTGTATCATAGCAAGAGTGGAAATAACACAAATATCCTCCATGATGGCAATGGTTACACAAAATATAGTATAGCTATAATACATGGCAGTAAAAAAATAATGAGCTAGATAAGAATATATATGTATATAATGTCTATATAGACATATCTCAGAAACACAATATTAAATTTAAAAAGCAAGATAGGAATTCCTGTTGTGGCACAGCAGAAACGAATCCGAACCATGAGGTTTCGGGTTCGATCCCTGGCCTCACTCAGTGGGTTAAGGATCTGGCTTTGCCATGAGCTGTGGTATAGGTCACAGACACGGCTTGGATCCTGCGTTGCTGTGGCTGTGGCATAGGCCGGCAGCTGTAGCTCTAATTAGACCCGTAGCCTGGGAACCTCCATATGCCACAGTTGTGACCCTATAGAGCAAAAATAATAATAAAAATAAAGAAGTAAAAGGCAAGATAAAGATTGAGGAGTTCCTGTTGTGGCTCAGCAGGTTAAGAACCCGGCATAGTGTCGGTGACTGTTGATTCATCCTTGTCAAACTCTTAAGTGACTAATTTATAAGCTAGAATGGCCATTTGCTAATTCCTCCCCAAAAGAAGGGCTGGAGACACAGGAAATGTATAGTATTAGATTTGGGCCCTCCTTTTCTTACCTCCACTGCAATTAATTGGATTAATCAGGGCACAAGCATAGCCCACCGTGAGATGTGGGTGGCACCTGTCTTCACATTAAAAACAGTTCTTTTTAGAAAATTACAAACTTGGGGAACAGACTTGTGGTTGCCAAGGGGGCAGGGGAGGGGTGGGGGAGGGGTGGGAGGGAATGGGGATAACTAGTGCTTTAATGATGGAAAAGCAAGGAGATCCAACTGTATTGCACGGGGAACTATATCTAATCACATGTGACGAATTCATATACGTACATGTAACCGGGTCACCACGCGGTGCAGTTGGAAAATCTGACAGAAATCTGTAAACCAGCTATAATGCAAAAAAAAAAAATAAATAAATAAAAAAAAAACAGTTCTTTTTAGCACTTGAAGGAACTTTGTGCAATTCTTATGTCTCCTTTAAATTTAAATTGAAAATGAGAGGGTTATGGAGTTCCCATTGTGGCTCAGTGGAAATGAACCCAACTAGGATCCATGAGGATGTGGGTTTGACCTCTCCTCTTGCTCAGTGGGTTAAGGATCCAGTGTTGCTATGAGCTACAGTGTAGGTCGAAGACGTGGCTTGGATCTGGCATTGCTGTGTCTGTGTCTGTGACTCTGATTGGACCCCTAGCCAGGAAACTTCCATATGCCCCAGGTTTGGCCCTAAAAATCAAAGAAAAAAAATTTTTAGGCTAAATAATAAGATTAGATTAAATGTCCTTCTAGATTAATTTTTTTTTTTTTTTTGTCTTTTTAGGGCTACACCTGTGGCATACAGAAATTCCCAGGCTAGGGGTCGAATTGGAGCTATAGCTGCTGGCCTACACCACAACCACAGCAATGTCAGATTCAAGCCACATCTGCTGGCCTACACCATAGCACACAGCAACACCAGATCTTTAACCCACTGAGTGAGGCCAGGGATCGAACCTGCGTCCTCATGGATGCTAGTCATATTCGTTTCCTCTGAGCCATGACAGGAACTCCTAGATTTTAGATTCTAATTCACCCAATTACAGCTTTTTTTCAGCTTAATCTTTAAAAATCCATTGTTATTTTTATAGATTATGAGAGCTATGTAATCAAATCTTAAACTTTATAATGCTCCCTCAAAACAAAACTTTTTTTTTTACTTTCTTTTAGGGTCACACTGTGGCATTTGGAGGTTCCCAGGCTAGGGGTCTAATCAGAGCTACAGATGCCAGCCTACGTCACAGCCACAGCCACGCCAGATCTGAGCTGCATCTGCTACCTACACCATAGCTCATGGCAATGCTGGATCCTTAACCCACTGAGCAAGGCCAGGGATCGAACCTGCAACCTCATGGTTCCTAATCGGATTTGTTTCTGCTGGGCCACGATGGGAACTCCTCAAAACACAACTTAAGACATCTTGTAAAATACTCTTTGGAAACGATTTAAACACACTATTATCAGAGTTCTCACTGTGGTGCAGTGAGTTAAGGGATCCGGCATTCAATCCCTGGTCTGGGAATTTCCATATGCTTTGGATGCAGCCATAAAAACAAACAAAAAACACCATTATCTTGTTATTCACTACCTATTTTAAGTTTAAATAATGTAGATGCATAACATGAAATTATTTTTTTTTAAATTAATGCATCTACTTCTAGGAAAAAATAAGAATGGGTGGTTTTACTTTGAAACTTAAAACTATTTGCAAATAGGTTAGTTTGCAGAAGTAGAGATAGTTTCAATTTAAGGTTACAGAGGAGGCTGCCAACCAATCGAAAGCGCACTATATTTTAAGTCAGCAGTTCACATTTTCTTTATCATCAGCTATCATTCCCTACTCTTTTTAAGGAATCAGTGTGAAATTGTAGGATTAGGTCTCAGTAACTCCTGGGAGGCTGGGAGCTTTGTGTTAAGCACTTGGGCTGCCTCTGTTTGAAGCCTGCCATCATTTATTTATTCTCTGACCTTGGGAAGATTACTTAAATTCTCTGGACTTGTTTCCCCGTAGGCATAATAAAATTACTTATCTCATAGGGGTTTTGTGAATAAAAAGGTTCTAAACAATGCCTGGTATATAGTAAGTACTCAATAAATAATAATAATGGATAATACTTTCGCAGTAATTACTTTATGCCAGGCACTGTTATAAGAACTTTATGTGATTATAATTAGCTATTATTAGTACTCTATAACTGATTCCTCTTTCAGGGTTTAGCTTAGGTAACTATGTTTCTGCTTCAGAAGCAGACATAAGCAATGGAGACAATTTATTCTCCTTAACTTAGTTGCATACTTTCCAAGTAAAGTCAGAGAATATTTTGCTGTCTGAAGAGAAAACAAGACATGGAAGGGTTTAGAAGGATATACGCAATATCATCTCTATTTAACAGCAGGATCTAAGGGTTGTGCTAGGCAGCTGGGCATTTTAAGCGGAAATTGGGAGTTGGCAGGTATTGCTGCTCAACTGGCACTCATTTTAAAGGAATCCTGAATCATGCTGAATCATAGCATTTTAGTTGGTCCTCTCTCAGGACACTTAATACTTTCTTATGGGCCTTGTCATCCTGCAAGATCTTCAAGGGCAGGGTCCATGTCTTGACACGTCCACTTTTGTAACCTCTGCAATGCTGAGCATACTGTCTTGGGTAAGATCGAATACTGGAAGGCATGAAGTTGATAAAACACATTTCCAGTGGAGGGAAATAAAACAGGAAACTCTTCAAATACAGCTGGCAGTTTATCTTTTGAGTGGGACGGCTTCTTTCTTTACTTCCAAACAACTCTAGTGAACTAGGTGTACCCAGGGACTTATCACTGGAGTTAAACTCCATCACAGACCTTCTCTGGAGACAGTCAGAATACCTCATCATGAACCTGCCTCTGTTAATAATAGTCATCATGGAAAGCTGGACAGCAGGTAGAGAAGAGCCATGAGTTGTTCCTCCCAGAGCCAAATAGCACATCATGTTTCCATTCTTTCTTCCGAAGTCTGTTAAAACCTATAGAAGAACATTACTCCAGAGTTTCCGTCGTGGCTCAGTGGTTAACAAATCCGACTAGGAACCGTGAGATTGCGGGTTCGATCCTTGGCCTGGATCCGGCGTTGCCGTGAGCTGTGGTGTAGGTTGCAGACGTGGCTCAGATCCTGTGTTGCTGTGGCTGTGGCGTAGGCCGGTGGCTACAGCTCTGATTAGACCCCTAGCTTGGGAACCTCCATATGCCGTGAGTGCAGCCCTAGAAAAGACAAAATAAAAAAAAAAAAAGAAAGAAAAAGAACATTACTCCAGTATATTTCATACCCACCCTGTTTTTTTTTTTTTAATGTTTGGAACATTCAGTCCCTGTCTATGACGAATAGCAAATATGTAACCCTATGGTTGGAATGGTAAACAAAAATCAAGTCAATTAGTCAATATTAATTTATGGTTCCTATGACAATTTAACTTGTCCTCCTGGTGTAGCGTGGAGGCACCCAGGCTGGACTTCCAACATAGCCTCTCGCATTATACTGACTCACTCACTGTTGGGGCTTAGAAAATCACTAAGTGTCAATGATTACCACACTACTGTTAACCACAAGATATAAAGATTAATCAGTTGGGGAGGGGAAATCTATAAAGCTGTGTAAGCTTCTCGGTAATAAAACTATGTAAGTACAAAATACCGTTTTATTACTGGTAACTCTGGTGCTATAACTCAATTGAGTGCTAGGCAACTCAATTTTATTGGAAATGGGAACTTTCTCACACTGAATTTTAAAATATTTATTTCAAATTGCTTTAACAAAAAGTTTAAAAAATCATTGGTCCTTAAAATGGTCCATTCACTTTGATATTTCCTACCCTCTCTTGAGCACAACCTTCTAAAGGCTTTACAACAATTAAGTGGTTTGAACCAGGTTTAACCCTGACTCTCAACACCTGGGCTCTTAACCACTGGGCTCTACTGCCTCCGCAAAATTGTTATTTAAGAAGCCATACAAGGAGTTCCTGACATGGCTGAACAGTAAGGAACCTGACTCGTATCCAGGACACAGGTTCAATCCCTGGCCTTGCTCAGCTGGTTGCCAGTGTTGCTGGCAAGCTGTGGTGTAGGTTGCAGATGAGGCTCAGATACAGCATGGCTGTGGCTGTGGCCAGCAGCCGCAGCTCTAATTCAACCCCTAGCCTGGGAACTTCCATATGCTTTGGGTGTGGCCGTAAAAAACCAAAACAAAAAAAAAAAAAAAAAAGAAAAAAGAAGTCATACAGCTTTGGGACTAGGATTGATTGAGGTGAAACCAGGTGAGTGGCAAGTGAATAGCTTGGACCTACACAGCCACCTGCCAAAATGCTACACACAAGGACTGATCATTCCAGGTTTAACATCTTAACATATGTGAGCACTTACTTTCAAAGACTAGAATTGTCATTAAAAGAATGAAGAGTCCATTCCTGGGATATACCAGCCAACATGTGACACATACTAGCCTCAAGAGCCTATCAAGTTTAGGATGAGACTGTAGCAATTTCAGGGACTTTCAGGGCTCAACAGACTCAGGCCTCTTCCATTTTTTCCATGTTTTTAATAATAATCCTTCCAAAAGAGGACACAAAATACTGTAACTTTTCAGTTTTCATTGAATAGTTTACATTTCACCATGTCAGAGTATCTATGCTACATATACAACCTCTTTTGGAGAAAACTA
Organism: Catagonus wagneri; assembly: GCA_004024745.2. NCBI lineage: Eukaryota > Metazoa > Chordata > Mammalia > Artiodactyla > Tayassuidae > Catagonus > Catagonus wagneri. The sequence continues at coordinate 962,756 of PVHT021183698.1, read as the reverse complement.
AAGGCCACTGCAGGCCGTGAAGGCCCAGGCCAGATGGCTCTCCCTCCAGCCCAGGTCGCAGGGGAGTCACCCAAGAAGCTCCACGGTGACAGGCACGTGGGGAGCGGGGCGGAGGCTAGGCCCCCCACCCCCCCCAGGAAGGGTCCCTTTCCTCCCCTGGAGTTTTACTTGGGAAGGGGGTGTATCCCTCCCGGAGGCAGAAGCGGCGAGGACTCCAGGGCTCTGTCAGGGTACAGAAAAACCCCAACAGGTGTTGCCAGTTGTGACTCAGCAGAAACTAATCTGACTAGCATACATGAGGACGCAGGTTTGATTCCCGGCCTCACTCAGTGGGTTAAGGACCCGGCATTGCTGCGAGTTGTGGCGTAGGCCAGCAGCTACAGCTCCGATTTGACCCCTAGCTTGGGAACCTCCATATGCAGCTGGTGAGGCCCTAAAAAGGCAAAACAAAAAAACAAACAAACAAAAAAAAACACGAAAAACCCCAACAATCTCAGGTCTGCCGGCGCAGCCACGGCCACCTGCGTGACTCGGCAGCCTGACTTCCCCAAACAGAAAGCCTCCGGAAGTGGGGCCCGGCTCCGGCTGCGTCGGAGCCAAGAGCCTGCGGGCAGACGCTCTTCCGGAGCTCTACACTGCGAGGAGCTCTCCCGCTCCACGCCGACCACAGGCGCTTCCCTGAGACCCGCCCCTGGGACTCGACGTCGCCGCTGGCGGCTGGGCCACCGAGCCAGGACCCCCAACCTTCTTGGGTCGCGCGGGGCGCGGCTGCGAGCCGGACAGGCCACGCGCGGAGCGCGTCGGGAAAAGCTGCGCGCGCGGAAGAAGAGCTCCGCCTCCGTGCCGCGTCGGGTAGCTCTGATTGGATCCCCCAGTCCCGGGAGCTGATTGGCCGCGTGGGCGAGGCGGAGGCGAGCCGTGCGCAGCGGCGTGTGTGGGGCCGTGTGCAGACCCGCGTGTGGCGCAGGCAAGGACCCTGAAAATAAACAGCCGCTGTCTTGCTAGCCGTCTTCCCAGGCCTGCGTCCGAGTCTCCGCCGCTGCGGGCCGCTCAGACGCCGAAGGTGAGGCTGGAGCGGGGTTGGGGGCCGGGGTGCGGGCGGACCCGTGTGCAGCGGGCCGGGCGCGAGGAGGCGGCGATGGCGGCCGCGCTCCGGCCTGCGCCGCTGCTGCGTCAGGCGGGAAACGCGGCCGCCGCCGCCCCGGGCCCGGCCAGCGCTCCGCGGTCGGCCGCCTTCCGCCCAGGCCGCGCCCAGGCCCAGCTTCGCAACCGACGAGGCCGCGCGCCCTTGGGGCCGAGGCTAGGGCTCTGGGGGCCGCGGGGCGGGGGCGGATTTGGCGGGAACGTGCTGGGAAGGGGCGGTGTGGGGGGGGAGGCCCCAGAGCGGCGGGAGGAGGGGACTGGTCCTGGCGCGGGCCATGTGCCAAGGGCTCTTTGGGATCAGAAGAGGGCCTTGGAGAAGGTCTGAGTAGGGTGGGAGGGGGACATTCTCGGGAAGGCCTTGAGTCTTTGGGATTCTCTCTCCGTACTGGATAGCTCCACGGTCTTGGATTTTTGTCGTCATTCAAATGCTGAGTTATCTAACGTTGCAGTTCGGAAACGGGCAGATAGGGCCCACTTTCATTGAATCAACAGTGATTAAAGTTAGAGAGGTTTCTTAAAAACCCCATTGTCAGAAGGAAACATGGATTTATTAAACTTCCAAGATCGTAGCATGAGAAGTAACCTTTGCATCATCTTTTGGATAGGTGAAACGAATACAAACACAGTCTAAAAATGAGGCGAGAAGATTAATTAGCCAACCTCCATTTGGATTTTCTAAACATGAAAGCCTATTTTCCAGTGGCATAATCGCCTACATTTGGGTTTGGATGTTGATTTTATTATGGGTAAGGCTTGTGCTTGTTGCCACATGTTAACCACATGGCCTCAGCCACAGGGCACTTCCAAAGGAAGTGACTGCATCGGGTCTCGGGGGTCTTAGGAAAAGAAAACACGGCTCAGTTTTCTTCTGTGACTTCAGATAGTGTATTTCAGACATTATTCAGAAGGACCCACAAAAAGCCTAAGATAAAGAAGCCAAGAGCCTGGATTAGTTTTTTTGAGATACTGGAGGATTGATTTAGTTCCTCATCTTGTACCCCCAAATGACAGGTTTTTAAAATAAGTGTTTCCCCTTTTTCCTATTTGACCCAGTTTTGGAGAGAAAACCAGTTTTTCCAGCAATAAGTTAACTTTAATTTAAATTAGCAGCCTTGTTACTTTGCTCAAGTTGAGTGTAAGGTTTTGAAGGTTTTAAGGAGATGAAAAGTTCTATCAGGTTTTTTCCCCGCAGTTATTTTCAAATGCTTTTTAAAAACTACAGTGGCCGTGGCTTAATCAAACACCTACAAAAGTGCCACGTACATAGTTCATGCTGTTTTTAGTTTGTTGAGCCTGATTCTTGTCTACAGGGAGCTCTCTGTACTAGAATATAAAAGGAATAATTTATTAGGTTCCCAAGGGCTGAATTTGGACTTAAATTTTTTTCCAAATTGAAACTCTTGTCAACAGTTTTTTAAAAAAGCTAACAATATATGTTTGTACACTGTGTCATGTTAGATAACTTGGGTAAGTTTTTCTTGGCAACCCAAAGGTCCACATTCCTTTTCATATTGATAACAGGTATTTCAAACAAATGTGGGGTCTTGTTAAGTATTTTGAGCCAAATCAATGGAAGACTAAGGGGCATTTGTCATATTTGCATTTGAACATCTGGAACAGGCAGAAATGATATTTATTTAGAGTATTATAAATGGGTTTTGTAATATGGTTTTGTGATTATATTTTTTTTACCTTAAAATCTAATTAAAATATGTGGTATGTACGTGGGAAGGTACCAAATGGGTGCTTAGAAGTGATAGAACCACAATTTGACTAATTTGAATGGTTAATCTCCTCTAAATGCTAGACCACAAGATAAATTTTGCCCCCACCCCCACCCCCCGCAGGAGGGAGTTTCTTTTTAAAAAATTGTTGGCTACTTTCCTCTTCCTAGCCTTCTGACAGTAAGTGGAGAGCAGACGACTGATGCCAAGGCATCCTGGCCTGCTATGTGGAGAAGGCCCTTTCTGTACTGTCTCATTTAATAGAACTCCTATTCTGGCAGTGTCAGATGCCACTGCAGTAAGGGCATGCTGTTGAGAGATTCCAGTAAACTGTGCACCATTTTCATGTAAAAAACTGCGGGAGTAATGAGAGGTTTTGGCTACCAGTACAAGTTGTAAGTAGATGGACTCTGTTAATCAGGACTTTGAGAATTCGGTACAGTGATCACCTGGAGTGGCTCCATCATTACAAACGAGTGGAGTAACCAGTGAAATCAGGTTGCTAGTCTTTGGGTCTGTGGTAACACTCCTAAGTTCTCTCTGCCTCAAGGTTAAAAACTGTTAGAGGCTTTAAATTCATTCGTGGGTGTAGTGTGTGTGTGTGTTTTTTTTTTTTTTTTGGCAGCAACCCTGGCATGTGGAAGTTTTGGGCCAAGGATCGAACCCGTACCACAGCGGGGAACTAAGCTGCTGCAGTAACAAGCTAGATCCTTAACCCACTGTACCACAAGGGAACTGCCATGGGTGTAGGTTTTTTAAAGCTTAACAGTTCTAGGAGTTCCTGTCGTGGCACAGCGGAAATGAATCCCTTTAGGAACCATGAGGTTGCAGGTTCGATCCCTGGCCTCGCTCAGTGGGTTAAGGATCCGGCATTGTTTTGCCGTGAGCTGTGGTGTAGGTCGCAGACGCAGCTCCGATCTGGCATTGCTGTGGTGGTGTTGTGGCTGTGGCGTAAGCCAGCGGCTACAGCTCCAATTAGACCCCTACCCAGGGAACCTCCATGTGCTGTGGGTGCGGCCCTAAAAAAAAAGGCAAAACTTTACAATTCTAGTTTTAGTTTGACTTAATCTAAATTGGTGTACTCTTCTGATAGCATTTTCATGTACTTTATCAGTGACTCCTCACAAAAGCCTCCTAAGGGGATTTATAGCCAATTGTTGAAATCCTGACTCTAGAACTTTTTAGTTGTATGGATTTGGCTAACTCATTTAGTATCAAATCTTCAGCTTCCTTATCAGTAAAATGGGAATAAAAATACATAGCTTGCAAAGTTGTAGGGATTATAATGTGTTTATTAACCCTTGACTCAGGGTTTTTAGCTACTAATTAAAACCCTTCAGGGCAGGCAGAAAAGGGATGTAAGTAAACAAGGTCACGGAGGAACCAGGATAACCCAGAATTGCTCCTAGTATTGTACTTTGTTGTACATTATTTTGGCCAGAATGCAGTGTATGAGCAAGAGAGTTTGCTTCCTTCCATTCCGTCTGTAGTTTAATTTTATTACAACAGTCTGAAGTGTTTCTGTACCATGTTGGGACACTAAACTGACTTATTAGAGCGTGATAATGGGTGAGTGCATTCAGGGGGCGGAAGCTCCACTGTAGTATAAATGCGGTTAGGCCAACAACTCAGATGAGTCAGGGGTAACCCTAAGCTTAGGGAAAATGACTGTAGAAACAACAAATGTGAATAAATACAGCTGTGTTAGGAAAACCATATAAAACAAGCTATCCAGATCTCTATCATCTGCTCTGTGCCACCCTTCCCCGCTTGCCTTTTGCTGCTTAAGTGTATTTATAGAGTTAGTTAATTCATTGTTAGTCTTAAGATTTAATCTACGGTTAAATCTTTGTACTGGTTTTGTTCTTAGTATCAAAAATATGGTAGAATTACCATGTTTGAAGACAAATTTACATGACCATTAGTGTTTTGGTACCAAATCTGGGATGTAAGCCTTAGAGCCTAGATAAGTGCAAAATCTGTGAAATAGACCTCTTAGTTCAGTATACAAAGCCCCTCAATATAGCTTTTTTGCTCTTTTTAGGGCCGCACGTGTGGCACATGGAGGTTCCCAGGCTAGGGGTGGAATAGGAGCTATAGCTGCTAGCCTACATGACAGCCACAGCAACGCCAGATCTGAGCCTCATCTGAAACCTGCACCACTGATCACAGCAACGCCGGATCCTTACCCCACTGAGCATGGCCAGGGATCAAACCTGCGTCCTCATGGATGCTAGTCAGATTGTTTTCTGCTGTGCCGCAATTGGAACTCCCACTCAGTATATCTTGACTACTGTCTTACTCCTGCCTAGCTTGCGTTGTGTTCCTGCCACATCTCTGTATATGAAAATTCCATACACAAAAATCAAAATGGATACAGATTCCTGTTGTTGAAAATATGAAGTCACTTGGAATTCATTCCTTTTCTTGTGCCTTTCTGCATTCCATTCAGGAAGTAAACTAAGTGGGATGGGAAGTGAGTATAAGCAGAGTTAGCCCCACTCAAAGCCTGCTGTGTAGGTTGGATGCAGTTCTAAACTACCTGTCTGTGATCTTCTTGAGGGAAAAGTGGACAGGAAAGAATAAATGTGTAAGCAGAAGACATAAACCCTTAAGCACAGGGCACCTGGTAACAATTCTCACCACAGATCAGTTTTACCTTTTTTAAATAGAAACAGGAGAGGGGTCAGATGTCTTGAGGTAACACAGCCAGTGGTTAAGCTGGGTTAAGTGGTTAACCCAGGCTTTCCTCTGTGGTTCCCAGATCTTTTTATACTGTGTGAGGATACACTGGTATAGATAGTGGTTTATAGCAGCAAAAGGAAGAAAAATATGTATGCTCTTCTGGCAACAGTGAAAATAAAATACTTGCTTTTAAAATTAGTATATGTGTTTTGTAGCATTCCATAAAATGTTCCTGAGGTCTGGTTGGTTGTGAATTCTTGGAATAATAGGAAAAGTCTGGATGGCAATTTAGAGATCCTGGCTCCGCTATTGACTTTTTAGTGACGTGGGGTGAAATTTCTGTTACTTGCCGGGGGGAGGAGGTGTTTATTAGACAATCAAATACATACTGAATTTAGTGTGATTGTTGGCTATCATTAATGAGTAGTAATTGAAAATACATTGCTGCTTTTTTCTTCTTTTTTTCCCATCCATTTTTGGCTGCCCTGTTGGCATATGATGTTCCTGGACTAGGGATCAGATGCGAGCCACAGTAGAGACCTAAGCCACGGCTGTGGCAGTGGCAAATCCTTAGCCTTCCTGGGATTGAACCCCTTTTCCAGCACTCCCACAACGCCGCTGATAACAACACGCCACAGTGGGAATTCTGAAAGTACATGGCTACTTCAAAGTAATAGTGCGGTGGCTCTTGTGATAGCAAGAATTCAGGTGTTTTATTGTCAGTACTTGCTCAGATTCGATTGGGTCTGTACAAGAAACACAATTTGTTTCATTCAGCAAATGACTACTGGAGTGCTGCCCCCCCCCCCCAAAAAAAAAAAACTCATAAGTAAAAATACTGAGTTATAACTGTTACTGAAATGATAATTATACCAGGAATTACGATGATTCAAAGGTGAATTACTTGTTTTCTTCCTTCAGAGAATATGAAACAAGGCAAAATGGTGGTGCAGTAAGCCAGGTATAAGAAAGTGCCCTGGGGGACTTAATAGGAGGAGGGACCATTCCATGCTGGGTGATGTGGTCAGGTTCTTTTATAGAGTTGGCATTTGAGTGGCCCCTGAAGGTTGGAAAAGGTTGTGACAGGTGGAGGCAGAGGCAGGACAGTGCAGCAAAATTCCAGCCAAGAGCAGTCATAGGCAGTGAGAACCAGGGAGCTGAGATGAATGTGCAGCTTTCTTACTTCTAGTTTTCCTAAGGGATAGCATGAGATTTTCTTAAAGGTTTTATAATAAATTTGTATGTAAGATGAATATTAGGATAGGGACCTGCGTCCTAGGATATATAGCGTGCCTTTAAAACATAGTGAGAATCCATTGGCTTAGTGTTAACTAAAGAGAGTCATTGGAAATGTAGACTGGCTGATTGGGAGTGGCTTGGCCAAAGAGGGAGAAAAACAGTTCATGGAAAATCCACACATAGGATAATCACTCCTTTAGTAGCTAGATTTTTTTTTACTTTTTTAGTAAACTGTAGTTGATATACAGCGCTGTGCCAATTTCTGCTACATAGTAAAGTGATCCAGCCATACATATATGTACATTTCTTATATTATCTTCTGTCATGGTCTATCACAAGAGATTACATTCAAGTCCCCTTGAGTAACTAGATTTCTGTGCTGAAAGTAAACCTAAAATTTTAACTGCTGAGTTTATTCCACTGATAAACATCTGATTCATTATCATATATTTCTTTTGAACTTTACCTTTATGAAATAAATAAGAGGTCCTTTCAAAGCAACAGTCTAAAAATTACCATGTTGCCTGGAACCATTATCTCTTTAGCTTTAAAAAGTGCATGTAGGTGGAGTTCCCGTCGTGGCTCAGTGGTTAACGAATCCGACTAGGAACCATGAGGTTGCGGGTTCGATCCCTGGCCTTGCTCAGTGGGTTAAGGATCTGGCGTTGCCGTGAGCTGTGATGTAGGTTGCAGACGTTCAGATCCTGCGTTGCTGTGGCTGTGGCGAAGGCTGGCGGCTACAGCTCCTGTTAGACCCGTAGACTGGGAACCTCCATATGTCGTGGGTGCGGCCCTAGATAAGGCAAAAAGACAAAAAAAAATGCATGTAGGGAGTTGTGATTATGGCTAAGGACACAACATAGTGTCATTAAGAAGGATCCAGTGTTACCACAAGCTGTGGCATAGGTCTCAGATGTGGCATGGATCCGTTGCGGCTGTGGCTGACAGTTGCAGCTCCAATTTGACCCCTAGTCCAGGAACTTCCATATACTGCAGATGTGGCCATTAGAAATAAATAAATAATGCGTAATGAATACAGGGTTGTCATTTTTTCAAAAAGATAAGTATTTTGTTGAAATATGAAATTATATCATACTCAACTTGTTGGAGGTGTCCCTGGTGGCACAGCAGGTTAAGGATCTGGTGTTGTCACTGTAGTGGCTTCGGTCGCTGCTGTGGAGTCGGTGCAGGAAAAAAAAAAAACTTATTGCCTGGGTTACCTTTAAAAGGTAAGTGAGGCATTCCTGTCATGGCTCAGTGGTTAACGAATCCAACAAGGAACCATGAGGTTGCGGGTTCGATCCCTGGCCTTGCTCAGTGGGTTAAAGATCCGGCGTTGCTGTGAGCTGTGGTGTAGGTTGCAGATGCTGCTCAGATCCCGGGTTTGCTGTGACTGTGGCATAGGCCGGCGGCTACAGCTCCCTTCGACCCCTAGCCTGGGAACCTCCATATGCCCTAGAAAAGGCAAAAAGACAAAAAAATAAAATAAAAAATAAAAGGTAAGTGATCCATCCTTTGTGTGAAGAACTCTTTGAGAGCCATAGTTAAATGTGTTCAAATTGGTCCAGCTAAACTGGAAAAAAGCAAAATGAAAATGGACTTGAGGGAGGACGAAGTGCCATAAGCTGCTTTTTTTCTGTGATCATTTTAGATGCTGCTGCTTTTTTTTTTTTTTTTTAACTTTATGGCCGCACCTGCGGCGTATGCAAGTTTCTGGGCCAGGGATCAAATCTGAGCCACAGTTGCGGCAGTGCTAGATCCTTTAATCCACTGTGACAGGCTGGGATTCAACCCCGTACCTCTGCAGTGACTTGAGCCACTGCATTTGGATTCTTTACTTTTTAGCACAACACCTTTGGCACATGGAACTTCCCAGGCTAGGGGTCGAATTGGAGCTGCAGCTGCCGGCCACAGCCACTAGGATCCAAGCCGCATCTGTGACCAGCACCACAGCTCACGACAACACCAGATCCTTGACCCACTGAGTGAGGCCAGGGATTGAACCTACATCCTCATGGGTACTAGTTGGGTTCATTACCACTGAGCCACAGCGGGAACTCCTGCAGTCAGATTCTTAACCCGCTGTGCCATAGTGGGAATTCCCATGCTTAGTCATTTTTTAATCCTGAGTATTCCCTGGTGGAAACCAGCACTCCACATGACAATGCTAGCACCAGTGTAAAAAACTAAATGCAGTCTCAAATTTTGTGAAAATAAGTTTTGAATCTTCACTGGCTGATTGATTTCATCTGACTAGAAACCTGCATTGTGCATCTGAAGTAACTGACCACAAGTTACCCATACAGGCTGTCTCCCTCTCTTGTCCTTTAGGTAGTAAGTTGGTAAGAGTTGACCAAAAGATTGCTCTAAAGGTTTATCCTGGCTCTGATTGCAGAGTTGGGCTTCTAAGTATTTGACAGTGGAAACTTTTGAAACTAAGAACTTTAGCATAATTTTTAGTCACTAGATTTCTCTACAACCTAATGATGAGCCAGTTACTGAAAGCAGAGGAAGGGGCAAATGATGTGATCATTTTTCCTAGTGCCATTTAGGTTTCAGTGCTGTGGTTGGGTGGGTAATTCCACTATCCAGTCATGTTTACTCAGCTGAAACAGTATGCTCTGCTAATGGTGTGCTTATGCTTGGCTTTCAGAGGGTGTTTCTGAAACTTGTGTACCAAGTTAAGGGTACAGATGGAGTTAAGGGTAAAAATGTTTAGATATGGAAGTGTGGAAATGTAAAGGTTATATTGTTTTTAGCTACTTTACTTTTTAAAGGCTGCTTTACTAGGAATTTGTCCTGCAGCATTCCATTCTGTTCTATTGCATTTCATTCTGTTCTGTTCTGGGAATAGCCCCTGCTTATTTTTAGATTGTTATGTAAGAAGTATAAAATGTATTTGCTTTAGTTGGAGCTTTACTTTTATTCTGAAACAATACGCAATAAAGGAGTCTATTATGAAATCCCAAGTAACCTTGTTTTAAATGTAAAGTTACAGAAGAATTTGGGAATGGGAGAATAGGAAAGGGGAAAAAGGTCCCAGTGTTTCAACATGTCTGCTGTACATATTACAATACCTCTGTGTAGGTGTGGAGGTTGCAGAGGAGAATTTTTTCTTCATCTGCTTGTAGAATCTGTACTGCAGCTGCATTGGGTTAGTCCACTTTTATAACTAGGAAATGACTTCCAGTTGCTTATAGTATCATTTATGGGCTTATAGCCATGAAAATGTGTCCATTAAGTTGGGCTTAGGATGAAGTATTAATTTTTTCTAATGATGGATAGTCATTGATGTTATCCCTATAAATCTCATCATCCTATCAATAACTAAATTATGTGTAAATTCCATGTGTGCATAATCTTTATGATTTTAAGGATCTTAAATTGTATGGAAATATATGATGTTTTGTAATTCATTTTAAACTTCTAGTATATTTCATAATGGGGTTTATAATGCATAATTATATAGTTGTGTGATTATTTTTCTAGTCAGTATATTGGTCAGCTTTTTTCCCTCCAGAATAATTAACCAGAGTACACTAAAAGGAGTGAAAGCAGAAAGTAATTTCAAGTGGTTTGATGTTGTCGTTTTTGGTATTTTAAAGATCTAACTGCAGCCATGAGCAGCAATGAATGCTTCAAGTGTGGACGATCTGGCCACTGGGCCCGGGAGTGCCCCACTGGTGGGGGCCGTGGTCGTGGAATGAGAAGCCGTGGCAGAGGTGGTTTTACCTCGGATAGAGGTATTTTTGTCGAATAAAAAATTTTGAAGTACTTCAGTATTCATCAGTATCAAGACTCATCTAATTAGCCAAATTCTTTTTGTTTCTGTCCAAAATAGGTTTCCAGTTTGTTTCTTCGTCTCTTCCAGACATCTGTTACCGCTGTGGTGAGTCTGGTCATCTTGCCAAGGATTGTGATCTCCAAGAGGATGGTAAGTATTTAACACTTCCTTCTCATACTCTTCTAGAACCTGGAGAGGTGAGCATGTGCCACTGCCTTGGGAAGGATTTTCCACCTCTCAGGTAGTGTGTGGTATGGTTCGAAACACAGTGACATCTTTAAGGTTTTATAGTCTGGGTTTGCCTCTTTTCCTTATTGTTGAAGCCTGCTATAACTGCGGTAGAGGAGGCCACATTGCCAAGGACTGCAAGGAGCCCAAGAGAGAGCGAGAGCAGTGCTGCTACAACTGCGGCAAACCCGGCCACCTGGCCCGCGACTGTGACCATGCGGATGAGCAGAAGTGCTATTCTTGTGGAGAGTTTGGGCACATTCAGAAAGACTGCACCAAAGTGAAGTGCTATAGGTGAGTTGTTGGGGTGTTGCTGGGGGAAACTCATGATACAGATTCTTTTGGAGGTGAATTAGCCATATATGGAGAGACCTGGTGGGTTAGTACACCTGGGACTTGGCTCTGACCAGATGAGAGAGGTTTTCAGTGTGCATAACCAGCCTGTCTGTGTATTAGTCAGTATTCTACCATGATAACTTGTGGGTTATGGCAGTTGGACAGCATGCACAATTTTGGAATTTTTTTTTTTCTTTGTAGGGCCCTACTTGGCTGCATATGGAGGTTCCTGGGCTTGGAGTTGAATCAGAGCTGCAGCTGCAGACCTACACCCAGCTTGTAGCAACACGTGGATCCTTAACCCACTGAACAAGGCCAGGGTCGAATACGCATCTTTACAGAGACATTGTCGGGTCCTTAACCTGTTGAGCCACAGTGGGAACTCCCACAACTTTGGTATCTTTAATGTGGTGTAACAGGTTAAGAATCCAGTGTTGTCTCTGCAGTGGCTCCAGTCACTGCAAATGTTGTGTGGGTTCAGTCCCCACCCCAGCACAGTGGGTTAAAGGATCTGGTCTTGCTGAAGCTGTGGCTCATATTTACTCCCTGGCCTGGGAACTTCCATATGCCATGGGCGATAAATGGAGGGAAAAAAAGACTACCTTGAAGACAAAAATACATTGCTTCACTTGTCATTGCTTTTTGTTTTGCAATAACTATTGCTTGAGTACAATTTTACATTTGCTGAGCACCATTGTGAAAACTTTTAATTTCCTTTTTTTAGGTGTGGCGAAACTGGTCATGTAGCCATCAACTGCAGCAAGACGAGTGAAGTCAACTGTTACCGCTGTGGCGAGTCAGGGCACCTTGCACGGGAATGCACGATTGAGGCCACAGCTTAATTATTTTCCTTTGTCGCCCCTCCTTTTCTGATTGATGGTTGTATTATTTTCTCTGAATCCTCTTCACTGGCCAAAGGTTGGCAGATAGAGGCTACTCCCAGGCCAGTGAGCTTTACTTGCCGTGTAAAAGGAGGAAAGGGGTGGAAAAAAAATCGACTTTCTGCATTTAACTACAAAAAAAGTTTATGTTTAGTTTGGTAGAGGTGTTATGTATAATGCTTTGTTAAAGAACCCCCTTTCCGCGCCACTGGTGAATAGGGATTGATGAATGGGAAGAGTTGAGTCAGACCAGTAAGCCCGTTCCGGGTTTCTTGAATATGTTCCCATGTAGGAGGTAAAACCAATTCTGGAAGTGTCTATGAACTTCCATAAATAACTTTTAATTTTAGCATAATGATGGCCTTGGATTGTCTGACCTCAGTAGCTATTAAATAACATCAAGTAACATCTGTATCAGGCCCTACATAGAACATACAGTTGAGTGGGAGTAAACAAAATAAAAAGACAAACATGCGTGTTAATGGCTACGCAAGAAAACTTGGTATAAAAGCCTAAACAGGAACAACTTCATCACAGCGTTGATGGTGGATATACAGATGGTGTTGGCAAAGGTTTAGAACACATTTTTTCGAAGACTAAATCTAAAACCCAGAGTAAAAACATCTATGCTCAGAGTTAGCATAATTTGGAGCTATTCAGGAATTGCAGAGAAATGCATTTTCACAGAAATCAAGATGTTATTTTTGTATACTATATCACTTAGACAACTGTGTTTCATTTGCTGTAATCAGTTTTTAAAAGTCAGATGGTAAAAGCAACTGAAGTCCTAGAAAATAGAAATGTAATTTTAAACTATCCAATAAAGCTGGAGGAGGAAGGGGAGTTTGACTAAAGTTCTTTTTGTTTGTTTCAAATTTTCCTTAATGTATATAGTTCAAAATGCCATATTAAAGAGGGGAGTGTGGAGGACTGAAAGTCAACAGTTTGGACTTTTCTTTCTGTGCTCACTCAGCCATGTCTTCAGTGATGAAAGTTGCTATTCTGAGGAAGCCAGGCTTTTGATACTTGGCTGCCAGTTATTTGGCAGGGACACAGAAAATTTAATTCTTCCTAATCCATTTTAACAGTGGCCTTAAATGTTCATACTCTGTTCATTCTCAGCAGTTCTCATGTTGCTGTTTTAGAATTTCATATTTTGCTGGGCTTCACAAGGATTTGAAATGTTGGATTCCTTGGGTTTTTTCCCACTAGAATCTTACCTAGAGTTGATGGACCTGAGAAGTCGTCTAGTTGAATGAACTCACTTTACAGATGAGTTACTAGAAGCTTAGTTTGCTTGAGCCTGGATGCTCAGGTAGCCTTCCTCCCCTGTGCCCTGTGGATGTTTTTGTTCCCCACGCTAAATGACGTAGACCACATAGCCACGTGAACTTTCCCACCCTGGTTCATTTGGCCTTCACATTGCCATGTGATTTCCTCACCTTGTGTGTATTGGGCAGTTTTCACCCTCCTTGTAGAGTCTGGTCAGTTCGTGATGGCCTATCATTTCATTGTTAGGATTTGGTGTTTCAGCTGTTCTGTGTAGTTCCAACTTGGTGAAATTAATAGTCCAGAGCAGGCACGAAAGTGAAATTGTGACACAAATTCATTTCCTTAACGAATATAAGCTTACATTTTTTTTTTCCTGACTGAGCAAATAGTGTGTTTCACATGTTAACCAAGCACATTAAATACCTTGAGAATTTTAGTCTAGCACAAATACGAAACAGCATAAGGAAAGCCCTGTTTTCAAGGGCCTCTCTGTTACAGGATTGGGAGGGCGGTGCATGGTGAGGTGGTTTCCTCCCAAGGTTTCCAGCCTCAAGCGGAAAAGGTAGAGCAGCAAGTGAGATACTGTAGAACTGCTGTTTCCACACCATTCTTAATGCTGGATTTGTGGTACCTAGCAGCTGCTTTTTGTTGGAGACCCTTTGATACACAGAATTACAAGCCATAAAGTGTGCTTTCGTAAGATTGCATTTCTTTGTATTGATGCTTACTGAACAAGTGCATTGTGTCGTGCAGAGAAATCCAGCTAATTGCTAGGAGCCAGGGAACAGTTTGTGTATGAATTAATGCTTTATTATAAAATTTTGTTTTCGAGTTCCCATCGTGACACAGTGGAAACAAATTCGACTAGGAACCCCTGGCCTCGCTCAGTGGGCTGAGGATCTGGCATTGCCGTGAGCTGTGTAGGGCAGCAGCTGTAGCTCTGATTCAACCCCTAGCCTGAGAATATACATATGCCACTTGGTTTTAAAGCTACATTTTCGTTTTGTTTTTTGGCCATAACCTGCTGCGTGTGGACAGGGTTGGAACTTGCACAGTAGTTGTGACCTGTGCTACAACTTTGGCAGTGCTGGATCCTCCTTGACCTGCTGCACCACAAGGGAATTTCCTAAAGCCACTTTTTTTTTTTTTTTTTGCTTTTTAGGGCCACACTTGGGGCATATGGAAGTTCCCAGCCTAGGCATCAAATCGGAGCTACAGCTGGTGGCTTAGCCACAGCAACAGCAATGCAGGATCCAAGCCACATCTGCGACTTATACTACAGCTCATGGCAACACCTCATCCCCAACCCACTGAGCGAGGCCAGGGATTGCACCTGCATCCTTGTGGATACTAGTTGGATTCGTTTGTGTTGAGCCACACCAGGAACTCCCCCCAAAGCTGCTTTTTAAAAACAGTTTTCGGATGGTAACATTGCCTTGATACAGGAATGGTTTTATTTAAAGGTTTGCAGGTTTCACCTGTTAGGGTTTGCTGCCCTTTTGCCTACTCTGCTTCTTGAAGCTTCTTCGTGAGTGACTTAAATGAGTGAATCTGGAGGAGCCCTTGCCCACAGTCCTATTTTGAAGAATTTCATAAGGATATTTAGGAAATAATCAGTACAATGAACTGTGTATACTCCCTGCCTAGATTTAACAGCAAACATTTACTGCAGAGACATTTGAGAGTAGGTTGTAGGTGTGACATTTCACCCCTGAGTGTTTTGGCATGCATCTCATGGGAGTTAGATGTTCCCTCACGGTCATAATACTGGTATACCTAAGGAATCTGACATTTTCCTAGTACCATCTGATACCTAGTACAAAATTTAGATCCCCTCAGTTGTATCGCACAAATCTTAGGTAGCTAGCTTTCCGAAACCAGGATCCAGCTGGGCTTTGTAAGCTGCATTTGATCGATGTTTCCTTAGTCTCCTAACAGTTCCCTTTGTTGCTTCATAAGCCTGATTTTTTTTTTTTCTTTTTAGGGTGATACCTGTGGCATGTGGAGGTTCCCAGACTAGGGGTTCAATCGTAGCTGCACCAGCCAGCCTACACTGCAGCCACAGCAATGTCAGATCCGAGTTGTGTCTGTGACCTACACCACAGCTCACGGCAACACTGGATCCTTAACCCACGGAGCAGGCCAGGGATCAAACCTGCATCCTTATGGGTCCTAACTGGGTTCATTAACTGCTGAGCCATGAAGGGAACTCCCCTAATTTTTTTTTTAAGAGATTAGTGTGATTTTCTTGAATGTTCTATGTTTACTGATTGATTTTCTTTGATGACATTTAGCTTGTTTATATATCCTCTGTACTTCCTGATCTGCAGGCTTATTTGGCAAGAATGTCTTTAAAGTGTATATTATATAGGATCAGTTTTACTGTTGATATAGAACTTGATCTGTTAAGGCAGCCTCTCTTTTTTGTCATTGTAGTGATGTGCATTTCCCTAGAAAATCAAATAATCTCTTGGTCTCTTATCCTTTCAGTTGATGCCTTTAGTATTTGTTGTTCCCTGTGAGGATGTTGCTTTGAGTTCGTAAACTTGTTACATGGTAAAAATGAAGAATGTAATTTTCTGGTTCTGAGAGGTACAGGGCATTTGGTAAATACTGAATGTCACACAAGGAAAAGTTGATTTTCTAAATACAGTCAAATTTTTGTTTGGAGAAAATTCTAAAATGGGACATTTGAATGTAGTGCCTTGAAACATTTTGTCTGGAATGATCTTAGCGATTGTGCTCCATTTCTAGTACCTAGCAATTGCCTTTTGTTTGAGAAAGTTATTTTGATTATATGTTAAATTATTTGGGGAACAGCTGTCCTTAGCACATAGCAGTTTTAGGGTCAGGATCAGGTACTTGTGTTTTCTTTTTAGGGTTACACCTGCGGCATATGGAAGTTCCCAGGCCAGGGGTCAGCTGCTGTCCTGCACCACAGCTACAGCAGCAAGGGATCCAAGCCATGTCTGTGACTGAAACCACAGCGCATGACAACGCCGGATCCCCAGTCCACTGAGTAAGGCCAGGAATCGAACCTGCATCCTCATGGCTCCTAGTCGGATTTGTTTCTGCTGTGCCACAAGAGGAACTCCCTAATACTGTGTTGTAATTTGAGTGTTCCATCTAATTTAGATATGCCTAGCAAAAACTCCATTGTTAATAGTTTTTAGCTATGCCATAACCACATAGCATGCATTATTGCTAATCTAGCAAAGCACGTTTTAAAAATGTTAATTCGGTCTGTGCATTCTTGCTTTGACATTTTAAAAGCAATTAAGATTGCTCCCTTTCCCTGTAGCAGGTCAGTCAGGAGTCCCACTCTTCATCTCAGAGCAGAACCATGTATGCTGTATTGCAGGAAAGGTTAGTGATGGAATTAACTTAGTGACACTGTGCAGGCACTTGTGCAGGAGTGCAGGGCAGCACTGCAGCACTGTGCAGAGAAGAGCACGTTTACCTTTGATTAGTAGCACAGGGCTTTGGGGTTTCGATTATGTTTTCTGGTACATTTGTAACCTTGCTTGTTTTAAGTGCTGGAAGCAAAATCTTGATTTGGGGGCTTTCAAAGGAGTTTTTGGTGCATACCATCTGTCTCATCTTTCTCTCTTTAATGATTGTAGCTGTGGCATGTGGAAGGTCCTAGGCCAGGGACTGAATCTGAGCCACAGCTGCGAGCTACACTTTATCCTTTAACTCACTGTTCCAGCCAAGGATCAAACCC
Source organism: Catagonus wagneri (assembly GCA_004024745.2). Lineage (NCBI taxonomy): Eukaryota > Metazoa > Chordata > Mammalia > Artiodactyla > Tayassuidae > Catagonus > Catagonus wagneri. Next base: position 945,740 of record PVHT021183698.1, on the reverse strand, counting down.
ACATCTGCAGCTGCCCAAGCCACTGCAGTTGGATTCTTAACCCACTGTGGGAATTCCCCTTCTGTCTCTTACTATGTTGTGGATGTTCTTGCCTCGGTACTTGTAACAATTTAAGTTGGGCTTAACTCCATAATTGAGAAAGTGATAGAAATTGTAAGTTCTCTAAATTTTAGAGTTTTTTTTTTCTTTTTTTTAATGGTAGAAATTTTATTCCTCACAATTCTGGGGACTAGAAGTCTAAAGTCATCCTGTTGGCAGGGTTTGTTTCTTGTTTGCTTTTTTTTTTTTTTTTTTACGGCCACACCTGTGGCATATGTAAGTTCCTTGGCTAAGGGTCAAATTGGAGCTGCAGCTGCTGGCCTACACCACAGCTCATGGCAACGCCAGATCCTTAGCCCACCGAGCAAGGCCAGGGATTGAACCTGTATCCTTGAGGATACTAGTCGGGTTGATAACCCGCCGAGCCACAGCGGGAACTCCTCTGAGCGATTTTGAACATGTTTTGTACTGGACTCTGGATTCCAATGTAACCTGAAGTATTTGGGGCTACTGTTTCGCTGAGGCAGTTAAAAAGTGTAAAACCTAACAATGGTTTTAGGGAGTAGGTGTTAGGATGCAGACATTCGATTTGTATTTGTCAGGTAGGTCCTGAGCATCAGTTTTTAATAAGCTTCCAGGTGACTCTAGGTGCCACGGATTGAAAACTACTGGGATGAGTAACTTGAGTTCTTAGTAGCCCCACTGGTGCGGTTGGAATCTGAGAACAACTTAATGTTCTGGAGCTTATGCTCAAAATAAGAGTGGTTTACGTACATATAATTATCCTTTTTGCTTGCCTTATAACTGCTTCCCATCTGTTTTAAGCACCACAAACCTTGGCAAGGAACTTGACTGATTTGTCCTCTTTTCGTAAAGGCTCTATAGCCAGCTGTGTTGAACCTGTCCCCTGAGGTAGCTGATATATAGATGATGGCAAGGATGGTCATGATGCTGTCTTCAGCATCACAAACGTGGTATTTCCACCCTTCCTTTCTACTCCTGTAGAAAACATGCACTGAGTCCTAGATGGGCTCGAGGAGACTGGGCGGGTGCACTGAGTAGTGTAGTGCATCCTAGTCCATGGTTCTCCATTTTCATCATTGCATTATACTCTGCAGTAGCAACCACGAACCATGGCCTGGAACCTGGCTCCTCGTTGCCCCTAGAGAACACTGCTAAGTGACCAAGCTTAGCACAAATAATTTGATAGTAGAGAGGTAATTCATGGTCTTCTCAGTAAGAATTTGCCCATTTCACTGAGATGAACTTCTATACATGTGGCCACCTGCACTTCTAATCCTCCTGACTTTTCCTTCCCCTAGTAACATCCACTCCCCACAGGCTTGGCTTAAATACTCCTACTTGCAGTTAGCTTGCCCTCTGTATGTCCAGTCATGACAGTCACTGGGACAGGGTTACCCCAGTGTGGCTCCAGTTAATGTGGGTGTGTACAGGGGACCTGTTACACTGAGTCAGGCCGCAGAGATACGTACATTGGGCGCACTTTCTCATGGTTTGGCGCTTGGCTGATTTACCTACCTTTTAGGAGGTAGTTTTTTTTTCTTTTTTTTTTTTTTTTTTTGGTGTGTGGAAGTTCTGGGGACAGGGATCCACCCTGTGTGCCACAGCAGTGACAATGCCCGGCTTTAACCCACTGAGCCACCCAGAAACTCCTAAGTGAAACTTTGTGTTTAACACAGATGAGGTGACATTCATCTCTAAGCTGAGGCCGTTTGCCTGCCCACTTAATATTTTAGGTAATAGTTTCCACACCATGAACCTGAACAGATAAGGATGATTGCAATCACGGCCCCCAGAGTTCACCTGTGTGACTTCTAAAACTTGGCTTCTCCTCTAAGGCTATTGGCACCTCTGTACCCAGGCCTTCCTAGACCTTTCTGGCTTTAACAGCAGGGTTGCTTGTTTGAAGCTGGGGAGCATCCTTCAGGCAGCAGGGCTGTGGTCTCAGATCACACTGGAACCTTGGCTCCAGGTCAGTTTTTGGCTTATATTTTAAATAGCAAGTAACTTAAAGCTATCTGTAAAGTGAAAAAAACTGGACTTGTGGATTCATTATGATGGCTTACATGAGACATTGTTGGTAAAGGGCCTATTTCTTAGAACAGTAAGTGGTACCTGTTAACTTGTTTTCAGAGTCCTCCTACAGTGCCACCAGGTTGCTCGATTCCACTTGAGAGTCAGGTCTGAAATGGGACTGGATGAGCCAGTTCTGGAATGCCTTTAATGATTGGCCACTGGCTGCAGAGCCTCTGGAGGGCAGCAGATGATGTGGATGAAACTGGTCAACTGGGAATTGGAGGCTGAGGTGCTGCTGGGAGTTGGGGAAGAGCCCAGGTCCTTCCAGGGATCACAGGAACCTTGCTTTATAGAGGAGCGGTTCTCTACTGCTTGGGGCCTGGAGCGAGCAGTCACTATTTTAAACTTTGTTCATGTGAATGTGGTTAAACCTGAGCAGCATTTTAAAAACCAGTTTTTCTTGGGCATCTAAATCTTCATTCCAAATTCACAGTTTAAACTAGAAATGTGATTTGGGGAGTTCCCTGGTAGCGAAGCTGGTTAAGGATCCAGCATTGTTTCTCCCACGGTGCGGGTTTGATCCCTGTCCAAGGAATTTCTGCATACCTCAGGTGCGGCCAAAAACAAATGATTTGCCTTTGAAAACAAACCAGCAACACTGCAAATAAAACATTTGAAAGTTTTACTAATAACTAAATTTTTTCTTACAACTTTGGATTTTTTCTCATATCTTAAGGATTCTACCATATTCCTTTTTTTTTTTTCTTTATTGGATCTTAATACTCTTACTCGAGGAGTTCTTGCTGTGATTCAGTGGGTTAATGATCTAGCTTGTCTCTGGAGGCTTGGGTTCAATCCCCGGCAATGGGTTAAGGATCCAGTGTTGCTGCAGCTGTGCTACAGATCACAGCTCTGGCTTGGATTCAGTCCCTGGCCCAGGAGTTTCCACATGCTGCAGGTGCAGCTGAAAAAAAGCAAAAAACTCTTATTCAACCCCAAAGAATGCCATCTCATCAGCAGCACGGGAGTCTCTGGTATTTTTGGCTGGGACACAGAAGCCCAAAGTTAAAACCTGAGACACCAGAAGGGAGGTTGAATCCCTTTCAGAACAGTTTATCTTGGAGTTCTCATTGTGGCTAAGTGGGTTATGAACCCCACTAGGATCTGTAAGGATGCAGTTTTGATCCCTGGCCTCGCTCAGTGTTAAGGATCTGGCGTTACATGAGCTGTGATGTTAAGTCACAGACATGGCTTGGATCTAGCATAGCTGTGGCTGTGGCGTAGGCCGGCAGATGTAGCTCTGATTCAACCCCTAGCCTGGGAACTTACATATGCTACAGGTTCCGCCCTAGAAAAACAACAAAAACTTAACTGGGGCACAATTCAGTTAAGTTTCTACCTACAACCTGCAGAACATTCTAGGTTATTCTCTATCATAACTCTCCCGGCCTCTCCCCACTCACTGCCCAGTTCGAAAATCATTTTTAGGTATTTGTTACACCCCACTCCCAGGTCCCAAAATCTGCGTAAGTTTCAGATTACTTCTGTAAGAAGTTACCACAGACTTAGTGGGCTTAAAACAATAGTTTATTATGTTTTGGAGGTCACAAGTTTGGAATGGGTCTTACAGGACTAAAAGGAAAAAGGAGGGCTGCTTTCCTTCTGGAGGCTCTAGGGGAAATTCCTTGCCTTTTCCAGCGTCTAGAGGAGGCCTGCATTCTTTGGCTCAGAGCCACATCTCCCCAACCTCTGCTTCCACAGTCACCTCCAATTCTTCTTTTTTTTTTTTTTTTGTCTTTTTAGGGCCCCACCTGCAGCATATGGAGGTGCGCAGGCTAGGGGTCAAACCTGAGCTGTAGCCGCTAGCCTACGCCACAGCAATACCAAATACGAGCCTCATCTGTAGTCTACAGCACAGCTCACCACAAGGCCGAATCCTTAACCCACTTAGCGAGGCCAGGGATTGAACCTGAGTCCTCATGGGTATTAGTCAGATTCATCTCCACTGAACCATGACAGGAACTCCTCACCTCCAATTCTAACGCCTGGCCTCCTCACAGGGATCCTTGTGATGACATTGGGTCCATTGGGTAATTGAGGACACCTTTCCCACTCTAAGTCCCATAATTACACCAGCAAAGTTCCTTCGGCCATGTAAGGTATTCATAGGTTTAGGGGGCTGGGATGTAGACATGCTTAGGGAGACATTTTTTTCTTTCGCACCTGCTCTTCAATGAATCTCTCTTCTAGTGACAGTATTTGAGGCCCTTACCTGAGTGCTGGGGGATGTACATTCGTGTGTTGTTAGGCCAAAGTACTCCCTTTGTTGTTGCTTGTTGGGTCAGAAAGAACTGGAAGAGGTCTTTTTAATACTAAGACACTTTTTTTTTTTTTTTTGTCTTTTTAGGGTTGCACCTGAGACGAATGGAGGTTCCCAAGCTAGGGGTCAAATCGGAGTTGTAGCTGCCAGCCTAGCCACAGCAACCTCAGATCCGAACCATGTCTGCAACCTACACCACAGCTCACGGCAATGACAGATCCTTAACCCACTGAGCGAGGCCAGGGATGGAACCTGTGTCCTCATGGATGCTAGTCAGATTCGTTTCCCCTGAGCCATGACGGGAACTCCAGGAGGTTTTTGTGTGTGTGTGTGTGTCCCCACACACAATTAAGTGTGTTACATTATTCTACCCTGCTTATAACATGGACTGGTCTAACATTAGGATTCTTCACTTGTGTTGATGGTTGCTGTGCAGGAGTGTGGGTGTTATCCCAAATCAGGATTTTCATGTGAGATTTTCCAGTTTTTATACCATGATGTAAATCAAAGCAGCATGTAGGCCAAATTCATTCTGCTGGCCAGAAGTTTACAGCTGAGGATAGATAAGATAAACAGATATGTGTGAATGCTACTAGGATGTGAGTACAGTCCTATTACTACAAAAGTGCTGTTAATATTTATGGGGCAGCTAGGAACAGTGTAAGTTGGGGCTGTTGGCACAAAAGGAAGGCAGTGCAGCCCTACTGTCCCTGCTTTTACTTATTCAGCCATCAAATCTTAGGTGCAGTCTATGCCAGGGTTGGATGTTGGGGTGGAGATAAAAAAAACAAGATAGGATTACCATAAGGGGGAGCCTGCACAACTTTAACCTGGTGATTTAAAGGCTACTAGGGCTTTTACAAGTCCTGCAAAGCTGCTGAGCCTGGCCCAGGTGACTGGACGTGGGAGTTAGGTTAGGCCACATCCTAGATCAGGCTACTGACAGGAACTCCATGTAGTGTCTCCTTTAAAACTGCATCTCTTGGGAGTTCCCTTCGTGGCTCAGTGGTTAACGAATCCGACTAAGAACCATGAGGTTGCGGGTTCAGTCCCTGGCCTTGCTCAGTGGGTTAAGGATCCGGCGTTGCCGTGAGCTGTGGTGTAGGTTGCAGACGCGGCTCGGATCCCGTGTTGCTGTGGCTGTGGCAAAGGCCAGCAGCTACAGCTCCTGTTAGACCCCTAGCCTGGGAACCTCCATATGCCGCGGGTAAGGCCCCAGATAAGGCAAAAAAAAAAAAAAAGACAAAAAAAAAAAATAATAAAACCGCATCTCCATAAGGCAAAAGTCCCAATTTCATGGATCAGAAAATATGCCAATTTCACAGCAAAGTAAAAATGAGAGGTCAAACATGTCGTCTAAGGCCACAGAGCTAATAAGGGGTGGAATGAGGTTATGAATCCAGGCTGTCTGAACTGTCTCAAATGATAGGTAGTCGAACAGCGGATTGTTCAGGTGGCTGGATGGAGAAAGGGTACTGCAAGCAACAGAACAGCAGGACAAAACAACCGCAGGGAAGTTCCTGTTGTGGCTCAGGGGTTAGTGAACCCAACTAGCTTCCATTAGCATACGGGTTCGATCCCTGGCCTCACTCAGTGGGTTAAGGATCCGGCGTTGCCGTGAGCTGTGGTGTAGGGTGCAGATGCGGCTTGGATCCCACATTGCTATGGCTCTGGCATAAGCCAGCAGCTACAGCTCCGATTTGACCCCTAGCCTGGGAACTTCCAAATGCTGTGGGTGTGGCCCTAAAAAGACAAACAAAAAACAGCAGCAGGGTGAGCAGAGGAAGTACTTTAGCAGACTGGTAAGATAAATGGATCAGCATGCTCTTAGTTTTAAGTACCAGGAGGTCAGACTCTCACTGGTTTCAACACTAAAGGGAATTTACTGGTTTACACAATTGAAGATTGAGAAGTGGGCTCCAGGTAAATTTAGCCTGAAAATTTTCAGCAACTCAGTGACATCCAGGTACTAAGGATTGTCTGCCTTTGGAGTCTGAAAGTGGCTGTCAGCCTGGGAGAGAACACCCAAATGATCACAGTACTTCATTTCTGCGTTTAAGATGGCTGTTCCCATAGTCACCAGAGACGGCACGTGGGTACTTTGCATGGCACCGCTGAAGCGACATTCCTTTCATTCAGTTCCCACTGGCCATTATTTATTGGCAGACCCATACCTAGCTGCCACAGAGGTGGGACGGCCATAGCCCACCTAAACGTTCACAGAGAAAACTTGTCATGGTTCAGGCCTGATCCTGGTGCCCATTCCAAGCACGTGTCCATCCTGTCTTATCTGGTGCTTCCTGGCGGTAGCCAGTGTCCCACCACTGGTTAGGCCCAATAGCAGAGGACGTCACCATGGCAAAGCACCATGCCTGCAAAGGGCGAGCCACTGTAAGTGGCTGCAGTAGCCACCGGCCCTTGCTTGAATGCCACACCATAGCTCACTGCAACACTGACGCCCTGCGGGAGGAGTGTTGGGGAAATGACTCTGGCTCGGATCATGTCAGAAAGCGAGGCACATGAACATGGAGAGATCTCCACAAGGCTCTTTACTTCTGCAGAAGGGCATGAGTCCTCAAAAAGCACTCCCACAGAAGAAAAGATCCCCATATTTATCCCTAACGCAGGTGGTATACCTGTCCCCTTCCCATTGGTCAGGTCAGGGTGCACATTCTTCTCAGTTGGCTAATTTGAAACAAATTGTTACGGGGAGAAGAGGGAAAGAGGAGGGGGGTCGCAGCAGGGCATCTCAAACAAACCAGAGCAAAATGGAGTAATCAAGACTTCATTTGATATAAAAGACATATGTTATTTCTCACAGGAGCCAGCAGAACCATCCAGATCATGGCCTCTCCCCCTGCCTCCCTGGTCCTTTTCTAAGGACCTTCGGATCCCTGCAATGTGCCCAGCACACACCTACCCACCTCCCCTCTGTGCGCAGTGACACACCACCTCTCTCATCAGCCTCCTCCAGTAAGTACCTTTTTCTTCCCTGGACCTTTCATTTCTTACTTTAAAAGAAGGTGACCTCAAGCACTGGTCCAACTCTGACCCAGCGATTCCACGAAGAGAAAAATCTCAGAAAAAGCATAGGCCCCACGTAAATGCCAGGCAGGCGGGCAAGAGCTGGCGAGGTCCACACGGGGTTCGTCTGTTCGCCCAGAGCCAGAAAGGGCCAGCAGGACGCGCAACTACTGCAGCGTGCAAAGCCCACGCTGCCTTACGTGCAGACGCAGAACCACAGTCCGAAGTAGCAACAGTTATCGCGAGAAATTTAGCGTTTCCTCGCGAGAGCAAAACCAGTGGACAGGACCGAGTAGGAGACACGTCAGTCACATTGCGCATGCGCAGTTATGCTAGCGTCGCTTCCCCTGTACGCGCTTCGATGCACCGCCCAATCACCAAGGCTGGAGCACGCCTTAGTTTCCTTCCACTTCCTAGGCTAATTCTCAGTTTTGCTTCCGGTCCCTCACTTCCGGTCCTTACCATTTTTCCGTCCGATAGAGAAGCCAGTGGAGCAGTCCGCTAGAGTCCGGTTCCTGTCAGCCGCGGGTCAGGAGGTGAATCTACGTGGGCTCCGCGCGGCCCAAGGGCGGCGCTTTCTCTCGCACCATGGTGAGTAGGGTTGGGAGTAAGGGGAGTGAGCGGTGGGCCGTGAGGGTACCCGGCCTGGGGCTATTCGGGGGCTCGCCTGCGTGCTCCTGCTCCACGGCCGTGACGCGGGGAGTCTCTTCCCGTCTCGTCTTCGCTCACAAGTTGGGGGATACTGGACCTCGACACCCGCCCTGTCGTCCGCAGCCGGTGTGGAGCGTTGTGGTTACTCACCGGGAAAACCAAGGGTGGGCAGGCGCCAGGCCGGCCCCACGCTTTTTGCTGTGTCTGCACTCTGTCTCCCCGACACTCCCAGAGCACGGAGTCTTTCACTGTAGTTTACTTAACGTCCCACACTGTGCCTTGGCACGTCGTCCGCGCCCAGTAATCAAAAGAGCACTGCATAGTGTCGTCGCAGGAGGTTGAGACTCCTGCGGGCAAAAGCATCCCTTTCTGTCCCCCAGACTTTGGACGATATGCCCCGTACCGCTGCTTGCTGCTGGCCGGCTCAGCCTCGAGCCTCGTTTCTGAACTCTGACAAGCCTGGGGCGTTCCCCCTCTCCCTAGCCGGGGAGAAGGATTCCTGGGCTTGGATGTTTCTGGCTACAGGAGTGGTTCGGTTATTTTCTGTAACTGCCCCCATCACACCTTCACGTTTGTGGTTGTACAAGCCCTTATCACATGATGGATTGTTTTGAGGCGGAAGTTCCTATGCGTTCCCACCAGAGCAAGAACCGTGACCAAACTCCTAGTACCCAGCATGTTGTTTTAAGCATGGAGTCAGTGTGGAGAAACACCGAATTAAAAACTTAGAATCTGCAGGCTTTTAATGAGTTAGGTAGAGGACAGCCTCAGCCTTCAAGATGAAGGCTTCTCCTAGGACGGCCTCTCGTTTTTATCCCTTAGTAGATAGGTGTTCATTTTTATCTACTAAGCATTTGCCAATTTCTTTCTCTGTCCCGTGAAAGAGAGGGTTAGATTTAAGTCGATGTCACTTTTGCTGAGCATCTATAAACTGCATGCCTGGGAGTTCTTGTTGTGGTGCAGCGGAAGCAAATCCAACTAGTATCCATGAGGATGTGGGTTCGATCTCTGGTCTTGCTCAGTGGGTCTGGGATCCAGCATTGCTGTGAACTGTGGTATAGGTCACAGATTTGACATTGCATGAACTGTGGTGTAGTTGCTGTGGCTGTGATGTAGGCTGGCAGCTGCAGCTCCAATTAAAAATAAAATATCTGCATACCTGATGTCTTTGCATACTTATTAAATCATCATGACATCTCTGTGAGGTAAGAGGTATGGTCCCTGCTGCAAAGATAGGGAAACAGAGGCTTAAAGAAGCGGCTTCTCAGGGATGGTAAGTGGAAGAGCCAGAAGTAAAACTCAAGTCCTTGACTCAGCAAGTCCACCTTCTACTTAAAATACAACCCAGAAAACATATTTCCTCCCTGACACTGTGTTTCGAGGGTAATTGACTTGAAATTGGTGAAGCGGTATTTACATAAAACTCACTTTATTTTTATTTTTTTCTTTTTAGGGTTGCACCCATTGCATATTGATGTTCCCAGGCTAGGGGTCAAATCGGAGCTACAACTGCCAGCCTGCTCCACAGCCACAGCAACGCAGGATCGGAGCCATGTCTGCCACCTACACCACATCTCAAGGCAATGCCGGAATCTTAACACAGGGGTCGAACCTGCATCCTTATGGATGCTGCTAGGCAGATTCGTTTCCGCTGCGCCATGATGGGAATTCCTAAAACTCACTTTTAAAAGCCAGTCTTTCCTTCCTCAAATTCCACTGGCAGGGGACAGACAATTGTGATTCTGGGTGGAAAGTGCATGAAAGGTGTGAACCTAGACAGAGGGGAAGAAAGAAAGAAGGGGTCATGGGATAATTGTCTGGGATGGTGATTAAACAGGTAAATTCTGAAGGATGAGTAGGAGTTAGCCAGAGCCAAGGGGGTGGGGACGGTGGAGGAGTAAAGATTTTAGGTAGAGAGGGCAGCCTAAGTAGGACTTGGACATCTTGATTTTTGCTCTTATCACTGTGATCATGTACTAGTTCACATGTTCTGCTTGTGACTTATCTAAAGTAGTGTCCTTATGAAACTTATCTAAAAAGGAATGAAAAAAAGCTCTTTGAAACACGGGCATTTTTCTTCCCTCCTTTCTCCTTTTAGGCCCGAAACGCGGAAAAGGCCATGTAAGTATCAACCTGATTTTGTCTGAATTTTATGTGGCTTAGTTACCACCCCAAAGTTCTTTTTTCCTATGGCCTTTTGGTATACATTGCTTTCTCTACAGGTGTTGCAGTAGTATTCACATATTTGCCCATTTATTTTCCCTATAGTGTTTTCTCTCTTTTTTTTTTTGGCCATGCTGCCGTTATGCAGTTACCAGGTTAGGGCCCGAATCCTCGCCACAGCAGTAGCCTGAGCCACAGCAGTGACAAAGCTGAGTCCTTAATCACAAGGCCACAGGGAACCCCCCCATAGTTTTTTCTTTTTTGAGGCTGCACTTGTGGCATATGGAAGTTCCCGGGACAGGGATAAAATCCAAGCTGCAGCTTTGACCTATGCCACAGCTGTGTCAAAGCTGGATCCTTAACCCACTGTGCCACAGTGGGAACTCCATCCCATAGTGCTCTGACAGCTCCTGGAACTTACACTGGATGAACGTTTGCTCATCTGTATAGTTTAGGGCTTGTAAGAGTGGCAGCTGCAATACCCCATAGTATTAGTCTTTCAGCACCTGGATGCGTTGCTCATCACAGTGGTCTGTTAGGTAGTTTCCCATAGTCCTTATGACGTGGTGTAGGTAAATAGACAGTTGGGTGTTCAGGAGCACAAATCCTTATAGGCTTGACTCTTGGGAGCATGGAAACCCATAGCTTCTCTGTGGTTTCTCAATTAGAATATATATACACATACTGGGTGACATTCTGTATGGTGATGAGCAGATTTAATCATCCAGGAACTTGGGGATAAGAAATCTGTGAGCAGGATCTAATGGAGTTTTCTCTATTCCCGTTAGGACGGCCTTAGCAAGGTTTCGCCAAGCTCAGCTGGAAGAAGGAAAAGTAAAGGTCAGTTTAAATCTTTCTCATGAATTTTAAAGCGTCAAGGACAAGTGTGGTAAAACTCCCTCCTGAACAGACTTCAGACTCCGCATCTTCCCATTTCTAGTGTGTGTTTCCCTGTATCTTAGGAGCCTGCCCACTGGAGTCCCAGGTGTGGCTGTGTTGGGGCAATGTGATGGTCTAGCTGCTTGTACTGCTTTCTCCTATGTCACATGATGACTGAGTTTCCATATTACCCCAGCCCTATCTAACATTGAATAGTAGGAAGTGGGTGTGCTGTGGGGAGCAGCTCTAAGCTGAGACCAGTAAGTGACCTCAACTCACAGAGACTCAGCTAGGTTAGGGGTGACACTTACCATTCTTTGAATATTCTTCTCTTCTCTTTAAAGTATACATACACCTGCACACAGACCTGTATGAACACGTGCGTGCGTGCAGACACGCACTTGTATGTTCCAAACACTGCTGGCTGTCATTTCTTAAGCTGGTATAAATATGCCCTGAAATGGATATTACCTAGTGCATGTACTTAGCCATCTTTCTGTAACAGTTGACCCTGAACAACGTGGGTTTCAGCTGTGTGGGTCCGTTTATACATGGATATTTTTCAGGAGTAAGCGTGACAGTGTTACATGGTTTGTGGTTGGTGCATGCAGAGGAATCTTGAATACCGAGGGCCAATTGTTAGTTATACTTGATTAACCCACTGGCTGCTCAAGGGGAAGTGTATTAGATTTTAAGTCATTTCCAGCGGCTCCCTGTACCAGATACCATGCAATAAATATTTGTGCCTGCCTAATGTTTCCTAAGCAGAGTTTGCAGAATGGGGTTTAAGGTGTGATGAAGTTCACCCGGAAGTGAAAGTTCAAGTGTCTTCAGACTGTTAGACATTTTAGGCTTCAGGCCTGAATCAGTTGTGAATGTTGCAAGAAGCCTGTAATTTCATACATTTCAGTTGCAGCATATGTTTTTTGCTTTTCCTTAGGAGAGAAGACCCTTCCTCGCCTCAGAGTGTACTGAGCTGCCCAAAGCTGAGAAGTGGAGACGACAGGTACTTTGTGAGTGAACTTGATCTTGACAGGAGTCAAAAGTTTTGGATTGCTTTTTATTATCTATATAATTCTTATACCAGAAATCTAGGAATTTTTAATGTTTTTGTTGAAGCATAATTTATTTCCAACGTTGTATTCATTTCAGGAGTACAGTAAAGTGATTCAGTTATACATACATACATATGTATGTTTCTCAGATTCTTTTCCCTTGTAGGTTGTTACAAAATAGAGTTCCCTGTGCTATACGGGAGGTCCTTGTTGGCTATTTTAAAGAATTTTTAATTAGTAATTTTGAATTATAGTTTTCTTATGCTTCCAGACATATTCAAAAGTCATAAAAATTTATTGCGTTTATTTTTTTCACAGATCATTGGAGAGATCTCTAAAAAGGTGGCTCAAATTCAGAATGGTAAGCTAACCTTCTCTTTAAAGTGCTTGATTCTCAAATCTACAGTTAGATTTGGGGACTTCAACCTCCTCTTTTGATAATCATGAGAACAAGTAGATAGAAAATCATTAAGGATATAGAACTGAGTGATACCATCAGTACTATTAATTTGACCTAGTTGACATTTATAGAACACTCTAGCAAAAAAAGACCACACTTTCCCTTTTTTTTTTTTAAGAGCAAATGGAAGGGAGTTCGCATTGTGGCACAGCAGTAACGAATCCAGCTAGTATCCATGAGGAGGCAGGTTCGATCCCTGGCCTTGCTCAGTGGGTTAAGAATCCGGCCTTGCTGTAGGTCACAGGCGTAGCTCAGATCCCAAATTGCTGCGGCTCTGGCACAGGCCAGCAGCTATAGCTCCGATTTGACCCTTAGCCTAGGAACTTCTATATGCCACAGGTGCAGCCCTAAAAAAGACAAAAAAAAAAAAAAAAAGGTATGGTATGCAACTAAAGCACTGATTAGATGTAAATTTCTAGCATTAAAAGAATAGAAAATAAGTCTCAAATGAGTGATCTAAGCTTTTACCTAATAAACTAAAAATGAAGAGCAAAGTAAATCCAAAGTAAACAGAAGCAAGGAAATAAAAAGAGCAGAAGTCAGTTAAATTGAATACAAAATATGAATAGAAAACATAAAGCATAAACTGGTTCTTTAAAAAGATCAGTAAAATTGATAAACTTAGAATCATACTGATCAAGAATAAAAGAAGACATAGATTACTAACATTAAGAATGAAATTGGGGAGTTCCTGTTGTGGTGCAGCGGAAACAAATCTGACTAGTATCTGTGAGGATGCGGGCTCAATCTCTGGTATCGCACAGTGGGTCAAGGATCCGGCCTTGCCATGAACTGAACCGTGGTATAGATCTCAGACATGGCTCGGATCTGGCATTGCTGTGGCTGTGGTGATTGCCAGCAGATGTAGCTCTGATTCAACCCCTAGCCTGGGAATGCCCATATGCCATGGGTTTGGCCCTAAAAAAAGACAAAAAAAAATGAATGAAATTGGAGCATCACTACAGATTCTCAGGGTAAAGGCAAAGGAATATTACACACAACTTTAGGCCCTAATCTCAACAACTTAGATCAAACAGGCCACTTTTTGAAAGACACATACTACCAAAACTCACTTAAAAGAAGTGTTTTGCTTTGTTTTGTTTTTGCTTTTTGGGGCTGCACCTGTGGCATACGTAAGTTCTCAAGCCAGAGTTTGAATCAAAGCTGCACTGCCGGCCTACCCCACAGCCAAAGCAATGTGGGATCTGAGCTGTGTCTGCGACCTACACCACAGCTCATAGCAATGTCGGATCCTTAACTCACTGAGCAAGTCCAGGTATCAAACCCACATCCTCATGGATACTAGTTGGGTTCGTAACTCGCTGAGCTACAGTGGGAGATCCCAAGAGAAGTATTCCTTAACCCCCGGCAGTTTTGCCCCCAGCGTTACTTGCCCCTATCTGAAGGTGCTGCTGACATCTATGGGTAGATGCCAGGGATACTGCTAAGCATCCTACGAAGAGTTTTCTGATCCAGAGCTTTATTTATTTATTTATTTGTTTATTTTGCTTTTTGGGGCCGCACCCGTGGCATATGGAGGTTCCCAGGCTAGTGGTCAAATCAGAGCTGCAGCTGCTGACCTACGCCTCAGCCATAGCAAGGCCAGATCTGAGCCGCGTCTGCGACCTACACCACAGCTCATGGCAACGCAAGATCCTTAACCCACTGAACGAGGCCAGGGATCGAACTTGTAACCTCATGGTTCCTAGTCGGATTCATTAACCGCCACGCCATGACAGGAACTCCTGACCCAGAACTTTAGTTGTGCTGCTATTCAAGAAGAAATAGATAACCTGAGTGAACCCTTATTTACAAAAGAAATTGAATTCAGGAGTTCCCTTCGTGGCTCAGTGGTTAACGAATCCGACTAAGAACCATGAGGTTGCGGGTTCAATCCCTGGCCTTGCTCAGTGGGTTAAGGATCCGGCGTTGCTGTGAGCTGTGGTGTAGGTTGCAGACAGGGCTCGGATCCCGTGTTGCTGTGGCTGTGGCGAAGGCCGGCAGCTACAGCTCCTGTTAGATCCCTAGCCTGGGAACCTCCATATGCCGCGGGTGCGGCTCTAGATAAAGACAAAAGACAAAAAAAAAATGAATTCATAGTTAAGCCTTCCAGCAAAGAAGATTCTAGGCCCAGATGGCTTCACTGGTCAGTACTACCAGACATTAAGAATATCAGTTCTATACAATTTCTTCCAGAAGACTGAAGAATGAACACTCACTTCCTAATTTATTTCTTAATTCCTTTTTTTTTTTTTTTTTGTCTATGCTCTTGCATGTGGACATTTCCAGGCCAGGACTCAAACCTGTGCCACATCAGTGACCCGAGCTACATCAGTGAGAGCACCAGGTCCTTAACTGCTAGGCCATGAGGAAATTCTCTATAAATTTTAGTGTTTGTTAACTTGATACTAAAATCAGAAAAACATTAACAAGAAAACTACAGACTAATATTCCTTAATGAGTATAGGCATGAAAATCTCAACAAAACATTAGTAAGTCAAGGAGTTTCCTCACTCAATGGGTTAAGGATCTGGCATTGCCGTGAGCTGTGGTGTAGGTCGCAGACGTGACTCGGGTCCTGCATTGCTGTGGCTGTGGCGTAGGCCGGCAGCTCTAGTTCCAATTTGAGCGACCCCTAGCCTGGAAACTTGCATGTGCCATGGTGTGGCCCTAGAAGGCAAAAAGAAATTTTCAAAAAGCAAATCAAATCCAGTAATTTATAAAAAGGATAACACATCACAACCAGTTGGGATTTGTCCTGGGAATGCATGGCTGTTTCAGCGTTCAAAAATTAAATAAGTCACTATGTCATTATTCTAAAGAAGAAAAACTGTATCATTTCAGTACATGCAGGAAAAGTATTTGACAAAATTTATCATTCATGCATAAAAACTCTCAGCTAACTGGGAATAAAGGGGAACCTTTTTTTCCTGATAAAGCACTTCTACCAAGAATATATAAACAGCAGGAGTTCCCGTCGTGGCGCAGTGGTTAACGAATCCGACTAGGAACCATGAGGTGTGGGTTCAATCCCTGCCCTTGCTCAGTGGGTTAACGATCCGGCATTGCCGTGAGCTGTGGTGTAGGTTGCAGACACGGCTCGGATCCTGCGTTGCTGTGGCTGTGGCGCAGGCCAGTGGCTACAGCTCCGATTAGACCCCTAGCCTGGGAACCTCCACATGCCGCGCGGGTGCGGCCATAAAATGACAAAAGGCAAAAAAAAAAAAAAATATATATATATATATAAACAGCATCATACTTAATGCTGAAAGATTGCATGCTTTTCTCCTAAGATCAGGAACAAGGTGGAGGTACCCATTTTCATGTCTTCAGTATTGTACTGAAATTCTTAACTAGTGCAGTAAAGCAAAATAAGAAAAGACACAGGGATTGGAAAGGAAGAAAAATGTGACATTATTTTCTTTTTTGCTTTTTTTTTTTTTTTTTTGCTTTTTAGGGCTGCACCCACAGCATATGGAGTTTCCCAGGCTAGGGGTGGTTGAATCTGAGGTACACCTGCTGACCTGTGCCACAGCCACAGCAACACAGGATCTGAACCACATCTGCAAACTACACCACAGCTCATGGCAATGCCAGATCCTTAACCCACTGAGCCAGGCCAGGATTGAACTTGCGTCCTCATGGATACTAGTTGGGTTCGTTACCGCTGAGCCACAATGGGAACTCCAAGTCAAAAAAGTCTTGAAGAAGAACGAAAAAGTAGTTTTCCATAACACCTAATTTCAAGATTTAATGTAAAGCTAAAGGTATTCAAGATAATGTGGTGCTGGTGAAAAATAGACGCACAGACCAATGGATAGAATTAAGTCCAGAGATGGGGCACACAGTTGTGGCCAGCTGACTAGGCATAGGTACAAAGACAGTCCAGTGGAGAAGGGGAAGCTCTTCCTTGTAAAAGCTGCACAGTGCTCACTTCAGCATATCAGAGTTCGTTAACTGTCCTCCCTCCTTCTCTGGTGGAACGCCCTAGCTGCTCTTGGCTCTTGGCTGCCAAAGACCTCAGCAAATTCCCTTGTGCTCATCCCGTTAAATTTGTCCCTGAAGATGTATTTATACATATGACTGGGTCACTTTGCTATACAGCAGAAGTTGACACAACATTGTAAATCAACTATAATTTTTAAAAATGTAAGAGAGAAACAGCAGGGAGCTTGAGTTAATAGATCTTAACATATTGAAAGAAAGCAGATTAATCAGTCAGCCCATTTCTGAGGCTCAATTCTTAGGCTGTCGTCTTTATCAAAAGGTGTTCCTGTTTACGGGAGCACTTATGCTGCCCTCCCTGCCTCTTTGCCAGCCTTGGATGCTGAGTGCTTCCACCTTAGATTTTGCAGTTTTAGCAGGGTTGCTTCAATTTATATTTTTTTGGTTCCTAGTGAGGATGAAATTTTTCTCTAAGATTTTTTGTTTTTCCTCTTCAGAGCTGCTGGGAGCTCTGTTCATCATTCTTGACCTTTCATGATTTTGGTGTGGATGGTTTTTCTCATAATTTGAAAGTGTATTTTTTGTGTTGTGCACCTTTGTAGGTAGGTTTTTTTTTTTTTGCTTTTCTTTTAGGGCTGCACTCACAGCATATGGAGGTTCTCAGGCTAAGGGCTGATTCAGAGCTGTAGCCGATGGCCACAGCCACAGCCACAGCAGTGCCAGATCTGAGCCGTGACTGTGACCTACACCACAGCTCACAGCATTGTCGGATCCTTAAACCACTGAGTGAGACCAGGGATTGAACCTGCATTCTCATGGATACTAGTCAGATTTGTCTGCTGGGCCATGATGGGAACTCCACCTATGCAGGTGTTGACATTCACTTTTTTCTTTTTTTTTAGGGCCGCACTCGAGGCATATGGAGGTTCCCAGGCTAGGGGTCTAATTGGAGCTGTAGCCGCTGGCCTATACCACAGCCACAGGAACGCCAGATCTGCGACCTACACCACAGCTCACAGCAACGCTGGATTGTTAACCCATGGCAAGGCCAGGGATTGAACCCACAACCTCATGGTTCCTAGTTGGATTTGTTAACCGCTGCACCACGACAGGAACTCCCACTTTTTTTTTAAGGCTGCATCCGAGACATATGGAAGTTCCCAGGCAGGGGTCAAGCTGGAGCTGCAGCTGAGGCCTACAGCACAGCCATAGCAACACCAGATCTGAGCTGCATCTGTGACCTATGCCGCAGCTCATAGCAACGCCAGATCCTTAACCAGTGAGCGAGGCCAGGGATCAAACCCACATCCTCATGAATACTAGTCATTGTGGTTCCCTGAGCCACAATGGAGAACTCCAATATTCACTTCTAAGGGTATGATATTAAATGGCATTTTCAAGAAATGATAGGATATTTTTGTTTTCTAGCTGGTTTAGGTGAATTCCGAATTCGTGACCTGAATGATGAAATTAACAAGCTGCTAAGAGAGAAGGGACACTGGGAAGTCCGGATCAAGGAGCTGGGTGGTCCTGATTATGGAGTAAGTAAGCTGCCGCCCTCATGGCCTTTGGGCTGAGCTGAGGAGCCTTTTGCAGGTGGAGTGGGTCCTGTCTCACTTTGCATCCCCTGCCCCAGAGGGCCTGCCCAGGGAGGCACTTGAGAAATGAAAGGCTTGAAAGCGTCTGTTGCTCGTGGACAGGAAACACGAAGGCACAGGCCCAGTGATGCTTGAAGCTCCACAGCACAGGCCTCAGAAAGTTTACTGGCCAGACGCTCCAGGGTAAGCCACTCAGTCTTTCTGGGCCTCTTGTTTGCAGTGACCTTGGTCCCTCACATTCTTCTCTAAACTTGAGAATTGAGACAACCATTGTCAGCTTCTGTACATGAGGAGGCCCTGGGGACACTCCATTCTCTCTTTTTTTTTTCTTTAGATTCTTTAAATGCAAAATTCTACAACACTGACTGTTCAGCCTTTAGGACCATGACCCATTATAAAACACAGACAGAGTCACTATATCACAAACCAGTACACACAAAAATGTGCTGAAAAATACTTGGAACGTGTTGGTACACTTGGCTATTTTCCGTTCTGTTTTAATTTTTTAAAGATTGATCATTGTGACCCCTTAATGGATTTCACGACCCACCAGTGAGTCTCAACTTTGAAAGATGCTGCACTAGGGCCTGCCGTATTTCTCCATTTGTGAAGAGATCTACCTCTGGTCGTCTGACCCAGTAGTATCTAGTCAGTGGACTGTAATATGTTCTGTAACAACTGCATTCAGTTTTTCTCTGTGTTGGTCTTGTCACCTCTATGACAGTCTATGACAAAACCATAATTCTTACTTGAGTGCCTGGCATAAAATTAGGCCATTGTTCTTCCCGTTGCAGAAAGAAAGGTGCTCCCATTCCTTGAGTACCTGTTCTCTTCTAGGCCCTGGGCTAGGACCTGTCACATCTCACATCTTCAGTAGCTCTTGGTGGTGATTTCGCTTCCTGTCAGATGCTGTAAAGTAGTGCAGGAGTTTATTGGCCCTCCTGGAAGTGTTACAAAACTGATGTGTAAGATATTCTGAAGTTCCACCTCCCAGAATCAACATTAACATTTTTATGTATTTCCTTCAAGAATCTTTCTTTTTTTTGCTGTGCCTGGAGCATGTGGAAGTTCCTGGGCAAGGATTCAAACCTGTGCCACAGCAGCTACCCAAGCCACTGTAGGGACAGTCCTTACCCTACCCTGATGAGCCCCAGGGAACTCCAGCATCATCATTTCTTTTTTTTTTTTTTTTTTTTTTTTTTTGCTTTTTAGGGCCACACCTGCGGTATATGGAAGTTCCCAGGCTAGGGGTTGAATTGGAGCTACAGCTGCTGGCCTACACCACAGGCACAGCAACGCTAGATCCGAGCCGTGTCTGCAACCTACAGCACAGCTCATGGCAATGTCAGATCAATAACCCACTGAGCAAGGCCAGGGATCGAACCCACAACCTCATGGTTCCTGGTCAGATTCGTTAACTGCTATGCCACAACGCGTACTCCCAACATCATCACTCTTTAATGAAGGGAATTCCTTCTTTTGGATATGTCCTCATTCGTCTTGTACTGCTTATCACTTAGGTTTTTTTTTTGCAGTTTCTTTCTTCCTTTCTTTTTTCTTTTATTCCTCCCTCCCTCCCTTCCTGTCTTTCTTCCTTTCCCACCCAGTGGCATACGGAGTTCCCAGGCCAAGGATCAGATCTGAGCCACAGTTATGACCTACACTGGCTGTGGCCACCTCAGATCCTTTAACCTACTGTCCTGGGCTGGGGATCGAACCTGCATCCTGGCTCTGAAGAGGTGCCACCGTGGGAACTCCGTTTTTTGGAATTTTTTTAAAGGTCTTTTCATTTAACATTATAAGCATTTTTCTAAGTCAATATGAGAGTTTCCTATGGACCATCTTTTTTTTTTTTTTTTGTCTTTTATGGTTGCACCCGTGGCATGTGGAGGTTCCCAGGCTAGGGGTCAAATCGGAGCTACAGCTGCTGGCCTTCGCCACAGCCACAGCAACGCGGGATCTGAGCTGGATCTGCGACCTGTACCATAGCTCACGGCAATGCTGGATCCTTAACCCACTGAGCCAGGCCAGGGATCAAATCTACAACCGCATGGTTCCTAGTCAGATATGTTTCTGCTGCAACATGACGGGAACTCCTGGGTTGATTTTTCAGGGATAAAACAGAGTCAGTATTTTTTGTGTACATTTGTGTTTTCTACCTTTAGTATTATTATCTTAAAATATATTTGCAAGTATGGAAATAGTAGGTTTAAGGATCATATCCATTTTCTCTTTTTCCTTCCCAATAAGAAAGTTGGCCCTAAAATGCTGGATCATGAAGGGAAAGAAGTCCCAGGAAATCGAGGTTACAAGTACTTTGGAGCAGCGAAAGATTTGCCTGGTGTCAGAGAGCTGTTTGAGAAAGAACGTAAGTAACTGGTGTTGGTGAGGGTCTTAGCCTGGAGTGCGTCATGGTGGTTGTCACAGTAGACATGCCGTGAGCTGGCCACTTCTCCTATTTCTTGGACACCCAATAGCCCCATAGTATCAGAGGATTATTGCACAGATTTTATAGTGAAACTTTAAGCACTAGGAGTTGCAGTCACAAGCCCAGGGCACGCATTGGGACGGGAGTGAACCCAGAGTTGACTGTTGCCAACTCCACGTTCTGCACCTCCATCTCAGTCTGAGTGAGGGGTTGCTTGGATTGCAGTTCCCAAATTCATTGGGGCTGCTCTCAAGTTCACTGGACCAGGCCTGAGTGGCCGTTACTTCTTTAGTTGGAAAACCTAACGAGGAACAAATGTAAGCGTGGGCCGAAGCCCAGTTCGTACGAGCAGAGGAAAGTGGACCCAAGCCGG
Source organism: Catagonus wagneri (assembly GCA_004024745.2). NCBI lineage: Eukaryota > Metazoa > Chordata > Mammalia > Artiodactyla > Tayassuidae > Catagonus > Catagonus wagneri. The sequence continues at coordinate 924,768 of PVHT021183698.1, read as the reverse complement.
GCACCCTGGCCGCCCCTGCCTTTCCCCTGGGCCAGGGGCTTCAGCCTCCCCGTGTGCAGTTGGAAGCTGCTGGTCTGGAATTTCATGTATTTTAATTTGACTTTTTGCAAAGCAGTCTTAACATTTTCTAGAAGGAGCGTGAAAAGCAGAGAGGAGGATAGCAGTGTTCCTCCGGCTGCTGCCGTCTGCTCTTTCCTTCCACTTTTCCTGTTTGTATAAAAATAGGGTTCTGCCTCCAGTGAGCCCTGCTTATTCTTAAATCCATTATGCCTAACTGGTCTTGTGTGCGTCATTAACATAGCTTAAAATAATTCAGTTTAAATACCATGCTGTTCATTACGAAAGCAATATAATTTTATTTCAGAGAAGTAAAATACAGAAAATCAGAAGAAACACCCACGTTTTCACAACTTACAGATGATGATTGTTGACATGTTGGGATGTATTCCCTTCCAGTTTTTTAAGGCTCTAAATGAGGTTGTGTTGTATATATTTCTTTTTTTCTCCGCATTTACATTGTTTCTAAATTTAATTTATTCTAGTCATAGTTTTTTTTTTAATAAGAAAGTGCCCATTAATCTTAACTCTTGTGTTTTAAATAGTAGCATAGTCCTGTTGACCCCTGTCCCAGTGCCCTGCTTGTGATGGACTGTCACTGTTGCTATCCATTTGGAATGTTCCCTTCCAGACCTTTACCATTCACTCCCATGTCTATTTCATCAACTAAATTATATTGTATAAGTGAGAGGTGACTTGACCTCAGTTCACTTTAGGCAGAAAAGCCTAAATTTTTTTTTTTTTTTTTTTTGCTTTTGAGGGCCGCAGTCATAGCATATGGAAGTTCCCAGGCTAGGGGTCCAACTGGAGCTATAGCTGCCTGCCTAAGCCACAGCTCACAACAATGCCAGATCCTTAACCCACCGAACGAGGCCAGGGATCAAACCCACATCTTCATGGATACTAGTCGGATTCATTTCCGCTGCCCCACAATGGGAACTCCACAAAGGCTAAATTTATTAGCTCACGTGACTGACAAGTTTGCCCTCAGCAATGGCTGATGCTAAGTCACTTTCTTCCATGTTACAGTTTTGTAGAAGTTCCCAGGCCAGGGGTTAAACCCACACCAGGGGTTGCAACCTACACCGTAGCAGCAGCAATGCTAGATTCCTTTTTTTTTGGTCTTTTTGTCATTTTAGGGCTGCACTGCAGCATATGGAGGTTCCCAGTCTAGGGGTCTAATTGGAGCTACAGCCGCTGGCCTATGCCAGAGCCACAGCAATGCCAGATCCAAGCCACGTCTGCAACCTACACCATAGCTCACGGCAACGCCAAATCCTTAACCCACTGAGCGATGCCAGGGATCGAACCCACAACCTCATGTTTCCTAGTCGGATTCCTAGTCAGATATGTTCAATCCCTAGTCTTGCTCAGTGGGTCAAGGATCTGGCATGAGGTTGCGAACCTGCAACCTCATGGTTCCTAGTTGGATTCATTTCCGCTGAGCCACGACGGGAACTCCAGCAACACTAGATTCTTAAACTGCACTACAGGGGAACGTCCTCCACATTAGTTTTAACTTCAGTTCCTTGAGCTTTTTTTTTTTTTTTTTTTTTTTTTTTTTTTTTTTTTTTTTTTTTTTTTTTTTTTTTTTTTTTTTTTTGTCTTGCTCCCTGCTTAGGGTGGCAAGTTGTCTGTTGTGGACTTCCGTTTTGTCCTCTCTCAGCAACAGATTTTTCCCCCAAGCAGTTGAAGCAGAATCCCAGAATTGAGCCTGGTTGGCTTTGGCTTGTAGCTCCATTCTATGAGCAGAAGGAATATGTGCGATTCTCCAAGTCTGCCTCGTTTCAGTCCCGTCCTGGGTGGTGTAGCCCATACGTGGACCACCCCTCAGAGTGGCGGGGGGTTGGACAGCGTTCCCATTACCCACATGGGGTGACGGGAGGAGCCTCCTGAAACAGGCTTTCCCTCACCTGCAGAAATCCTCCCATAGTCTTCATAGCTCTGCGTGCATGTGAAGCTTGGAAGAGTGTTGTGGATTAACCACACTTAGTGTCACTCTTCCTCCTTTGGCTGACTTTGTTTATTTCTAGATTTTCATAATTTGAAATTTTTGCTGTCTGGTGCTTGAAACAATGTATTATTTTTATTTTTTATTTCCCTGATTACTAATGAAATTGTTAATTGAACTCAATTACTAATTGAAATTTTCATACATATAAATTTTTTCTTCTTAAATTATTAGCTTTTATTGTGCAACCAATCTGTTGAGTTGTCATTTCTCATTTGAGTTTCAAGAATTATGAAGTATTTTGAAGAGTAGTCATTAGTCTGAAAGTAATTTCTTTTTTTCTCTTTACGGCCGCACCTGCAGTATATGTATGTTCCTGTGCTAGGGACTGAATCGGAGCTGCAGCTGAAGGCTTATGTCACAGCCACAGCAAACTGGATCCAAGCTTCACATTGGATCCACACCTATGCCATAGCTCACAGCAACGCCCAATCCTTAAAGCACTGAGCAAGGCCAGGGATTGAACCTGCATCTTCGCAGACACTGTGTAGGGTTCTGAACCTGCTGAGCTACAATGGGAACTCCTTAAAAGTATTTTCTTCAGGACTTTCTCATTTATCTTTTTCGCTTGTAGTTTCTTTTGTTTTATCTATACTCTTAATATTTTTTCATGAAACATGGCAGTTTCATGAAACTGCCAGAACAGCCTGTGGAGTGCCATCCCCAGGCCTGCAGGAGGTCCCACGCATGTCTTGCGGTTCACGAGCCTGGGATATCTATGTTCTCACTACAGTATGGATAACGCAGTGACTCACATCATCTATCCAGCAGTCTTTGCCAGCTTTCATGTTTTTTGTTTTTTAATTAGGATCAGTTCCTTCAAAATGAACTCATTGGGTCAAAGATATCAACACTGTTTTGAAAAGGGTGGTACCATGTGTAGAATCCCATTACTAGTCTAGGGAAGTGCCTCCTTGTGATACTTTCATGACCACACGTGCTGTGTGCCTGTGTGACACTGAATCGGGGGAAGGTAGAGTGTGGTTGTGGCTGGGAATTCAGCTAAGTTGGTGCCCTCTCTTTTAGCTCTTCCTCCTCCAAGAAAGACACGTGCTGAGCTCATGAAGGCCATTGATTTTGAATACTACGGTTACCTAGATGAAGACGATGGCGTTATTGTGCCTTTGGAACAGGAGTATGAAAAGAAACGTAAGTCTATGTGCATTTACAGGTGGCATCTTGTTTCTTTTCTCTCCTTTGAAAACAGGTTTTTATTTTATTTTATTTATTTATTTATTTTGCTTTTTAGGGCTGCACTCACGGCATATGGGGGTTCCCAGGCTAGGGGTCCAATCAGAGCTATAGCTGCCAGCCTACACCACAGCCCCAGCAACACAGGATCTGAGCTGCATCTGCGACCTACACCCAGTTCACGGCAATGCCAGATCCTTGACCCACTGAGCAAGGCTAGGGATTGAACCCACAACCTCGTGGTTCCCAGTTGGATTTGTTTCTGCTGTGCCATGACAGGAACTCCTATTTGTTTATTTTTTAATTCTTCATTAGGGCTTTAAAAGTTACAGGTGTGCAATGTAGTGATTCACAGTTTTTGTTTTTGTTTTTGTTTTTGCATTTTATGGCCGCACTAATGGCATATGGAAGTTCCCAGGCTAGGGGTCAAATCAGAGCTACAGCTGCCAGCCTATGCCACAGCCGCAGCAGCGAGGGATCCAAGCCTCGTCTGTGACCTACACCACAGCTCATAGCAACGCTGGATCCTTAACCCACTAAGCGAGGCCAGGGATTGAACCTGCATCCTTATCGATCCTGGTCAGTTTTGTTACTGCTGAACCATGATGGGAACTCCATGATTCACGATTTTTAAAAGTTATGCTCCATTTATAGTTAATGTATAAGCGATATAGCATTTGTTTTTCTCTGGCTGGCTCATTTCATTTAGCATAATATCCTCTAAGTTCATCCATTTTGCTCCGAATGGCAAAATTTCATTCTTTTCTATGGTTGAGTAGAAATCCATTGCATGTATATGTGTTGTGTGTATAAATATACACCTACACACACACACACACGCGCGCGCGCACACACACACACCACATCCTTATCCATTCATCTGTTGATAGGCATTTTTGCTGCTTCCATATCTTAGCTATTGTAAATAATGCTGCAGTGAACTTAGGTGCATATGTCTTTTCAAATTAATGTTTTTGTTTTCTTTGGGAAGATACCAGAAGTGGAATTGCTGGGTCGTATGATAGTTCTGTTTTTAGTTTTTTGTTTTGTTTTGTTTTGTTTTTGTTTTTGTCTTTTTGGGGCCACACGCATGGCATAAAATGGTGGTTCCCAGGCTCAGGGTCGAATCAGAGCTGTAGCTGAGGGCCTACACCACAGCCGTAGCAATGCAGTATCCAAGCCACATCTGCGACCTGCACCACAGCTCATGGTAGCACCGGATCCTTAACCCGCTGAGTGAGGCCATGGATCGAACCTGTGTCCTCATGGATACTAGTTGGATCTATTAACTGCTGAGCCACAACAGGAACTCCTATTTTTAGTTTTTTGGGAAACCTCCCTACTATTTTTCACAGTGGCTGCATCAGTTTCCATTTCCAGCAACAGTGTTCAAGGTTCTCCTTTTCTTGACATTCTCACCAAATTTTGTTATTTGTGTTCTATTTGATAATAGCCATTCTGACAGGTGTGAGGTGAGCTTATTGTGGTTTTGATTTGCATTTCCCTGATGATTAGTGATGTTGAGCATTTTTTCATGTGCTTGTTGGCCATCTTCATTACTTCTTTGGAAAATGTTTATTCTGTTCTTCTACCTTTTTTTTTTCTTTTTCAGCTGCACCCTTGGCATATGGAAGGAATTGGCCAGGGATGGAATCCGAACTTCAGCTGTGACCTACACCATAGCTGCAGCAATGCTGGATCCTTAACTCATTGTACTATATCAGGAACTCTTCTGCCCATTTTTTAATTGGTTGTTTGATTTTTTTTGATGAGCTGTTTTGGTATGAGCTATTTATAGATGTTGGATATTGACCCCTCATTGCAATTTTTTTTTTCTTTTTGTTTTTTTAGGGCTGTACCTGCAGCATATAGAAGTTCCCAGGCTAGGGGTTGAATTGGAACTACAGCTGCCAGCCTATGCCACAGCAGTGCCAGATCCAAGCCACGTCTGTGACCCACACCACATGGCAACGCCTTCACCACAGCCACTGCAACGTAGGATCTGAGCCGTGTCTGTGACCTACACCACAGCTTATGGCAGTGCCTGATCCTTAACCCACTGAGCAAGGCCAGGGATCGAACCCATATCCTCAGGGATATTAGTCGGGTTCCTTACTGCTGAGCCACAATAGGAACTCCCTGAAAATGTGTTTTTAAGTAGTGTTTTATGCCAGAAAGGAGTTTCCTTGTTATGGCCTTTAGTGTATGTGGCCTGCTAGTGAACTAACTCTGGTGACCCAGAGGCAGGCAGGGTGCTGCTAGGATGGAAGCAGTAGTCGCGGAAATGTGGGCTCAGCATTGGACCTGGTCCCTGAGTACTAGGAGTCCCCTGTCTAGAGTGCTCCTCAGACCAGACTGCCCCTGCCCCCCTTTGTTTTTCTTTTTCAGCTGAACCCCCGGCATATGGAAGTTCCTGGGCAAGGGCTTGAATCCGAGCCACAGCTGTCACCTGTGCCGCAGCTGTGGCAATGCTGGGTCCTTAACTGACTGTGCCAGGTCAGGGAATCACTGTGCCTCAGCAGAGACAAGGCTAGGTCCTTAACCTGCAGTGCCACTGTGGGAACTCCCTGGTCTGCCTTGAAATCATGAAATGCCCACTTAGGCAGCCTTAGATCTGCTGCGTGGCTAATGGGCCATCAGTGTAGGGCAGGGCGGGTGTCTCAGCAGCATGTTCAGGCTTTCACCGATACTCTAGAAGCCCCATGACAAGGCCGTGAAGGGTCAGTTGGTGCTTGTCCCTGAGTGCCGCACTGAACAGGGACAGGAGTCAGAGCTCTTGGCCAGCATGCTGTCCCACTGGTTCCATTTCCACCAGGCCTGGCAGGAAGCCACTTGGGGCCATGCATGGGGAGGATCTGGGCGTGTCTCCTGAAAGCTGGCGTGCAGCTGCTGTGAGACTGCACTGCCCTCAGGTTGGGTTTCCACCACCTAGACCCTTTGCAGAGGGATTGTGTTGGCCTTGGCCTGCGTGCTGTTTAAAGCTTTCTTAGAAACCATGGAGTTCCTGTCGTGGCACAGCGGAAACGAATCTGACTAGGAACTATGAGGTTGTGGGTTCAATCCCTGGCCTCGCTCAGTGGGTTAAGGATCCAGCATTGCCGTGAGCTGTGGTGTAGGTCACAGATGTGACTCGGATCCCACGTTGCTGTGACTGTGGTGTAGGCAGGCAGCTGCAGCTCAGATTCGACCCCTAGCCTGGGAACCTCCATATGCCCGAGTGCAGCCCTAAAAAAACAAAAAAAAAATTAAAAAAAAAAGCTTTCTTAGAAACCAGAGTGAATAACACCTGTGCTCCCTTGTCTACAGTCAGAGCCGAACTAGTGGAAAAGTGGAGAGCAGAGAGAGAGGCCCGGCTGGCAAGAGGAGAAAAGGAAGAGGAGGAGGAGGAGGAGGAGGTCAACATCTATGCTGTTCCCGAGGAGGAGGTATGCGTGGACAGCTCAGCCCCGGGTGCTCACTGCCTTCTCTGTGCCGTTGGGGAGCGGGTAGGAGGAATCTTGGCACCCAGACCTGGCTCTGCCCCTGTCTCCTTCCTCCCCTGGATGGTGGGGATGAAGGTCGCCTCCCGGGATCACAGAGAGTGTTCCAGAAAGGAACAGCTGGGCCAGCACCCTGACCTGGGTTTCACATCAGGATGGTTTTCTGGCCTCTCAGAGATAGGCCCTCCTGAACTGGGTGGAGATGAATTTATAAAGACATCTGAGGCCAGTGAGTTTTTGTTTTTTGTTTTTTGTTTTTTTTTTTTTTTGCTACTGAGTCATGATGGGAACTCCAGTAAGGTTAAGCCCATGGCCTCATTTCTGTTGAAGTGGCCATGCCAGTAGCTCTTCCCCACTGCCCGTTACAGAGCAGAGAACGAACTTACTCAGGAGGTCACAGGTAGGGATGGAGCTCTGATTCTTTCAAAGCCAAAGTTTCCTAGCTCTCGGCTCTTCTGTAAGAGAGGTGGAAAACCACTAAGGGGTTTAAACAGGTTTTTTTTTCTTTTTTTTAAAGGGCTGCACTCATGGCATGTAGAAGTTCCCAGGCTAGGGGTCAAGTCAGAGCTACAGTTGACAGCCTACACCACAGCCACAGCAACACCAGATCTGTGACAACACCAGATCTGTGACCTACACCACAACTCAAGGCATTGCTGGATCCTTGACCCACTGAGTGAGGCTGGGATCAAACCTGCATCCTCATGGATACTGGTCGGGTTCACTTCTGCTGTGCCACAATGGGAACTCCTAAACGTTTTTTTATTTTAAAATGATGATTTACAGGAAATGCAGAGGGGCCCTGTGTCCTTCACCCAGTGTCACCACCTCACAGTTTCCAGTATCAACACCAGGAAACTGGGAGTACTGAATGTGTAGACCCTTGCAACCACTGCTGGTGTCAGGGTACAGAACTGATGCAGTCCCACAGCCCTGCCCAGCCTCCCTCACCCCTGGCTGACTCCAGTTAGTTCTCTGTCCCTGCAAGTCTGTCGTTTTGACAGTGTTGTATAAATGGGATCGTCCTGTGTGTCACCTTTGGAGTTGGCCTTTCCCCTCAGCACAGCTCTCTTAAGAAATGTCCCCATCAGTGAATTCATGAATTGGTTCCTTTTGTTGCGGGGTGGGTTCTACGGAGATAAAGTACACATGCAGTGAGTGGAGCAGGTCAGTGAGCGTCCCAAAGTGACACTCGTGTAGCAGATGCCAGAAGAGGGAACACGACCCACACCCCATACCAGTGGCATCTGAGAGAAACCTTCCCTGAAGGTTTCAGGCCGCCCCACCTGGCAGGCGGTGCGGGGAGAGGGGAAGAGGGCGTCCTGCACGGAGACCCCAGCAGTGGGCCCACCTTCCTCTGTGCCGGGTCCTCCTCGCATTTCCAAAGTCACACCATCCCTCAGGTTATTCGTGACCTGTTGACTCATGCAGCCTCTGAGTTGATGTGTTTTTTTCTGTATGTGATCTGTTTTTTTAAGTTGAATATTAAAAAAAAATGTACCCACAAGATTCAAAGCCCAAAAGCACACAGAGTCAGCACAGGTTCTCTTCCGCAGCCCTGTCCTCCATCCCCTTGGTCTTGCCGCTCTCCCTGCTTTCGGTTCTTGCCTTCTTCCTCACACAGGAGGTAGCACAGTACACACACAGTGTTTGTGGCTTTTGTACATGATGCTGTGTCTCGGCTGTCCTTCTGACTGAAGATAGGACTTTCTCATTGCTGGTTCTTTTTTATGTATTATAGTCGATTTACAATGTTCTGTCATCTTCTGCTGTACGACAAGGTGACCCAACCGTACATAAATATGTATACATTCTTTTTCTCGTATTAGCCTCCATCATGTTCCATCACAAGTGACTAGATATAGTTCCCTGTGGTGTACAGCAGGATCTCATTTCCTAGCTACTCTAAATTCAGTAGTTTGCATCTACTAACCCCAAACTCCCAGTCCATCCCACTCCCTCCCTACCCACTTTGGCAACTACAAGTCTATTCTCCAAGTCCATGAGTTTGTTTCTTTTCTATAGATAGGCTCATTTGTCTGTATATTAGATTGTAGATATAAGTGATATTATATGGTATTTGTCTTTCTCTTTCTAACATACTTCACTTAGTATGAGAGTCTCTGGTTCCATCCATGTTGCTGCAAATGCCATTCTTTTGTTCTTTTTTATGGCTGAGTAGTATTCCATTGCATATGTATACCACATCTTCTTAATCCATTCATCTGTCGATGGACATTTAGGTTGTTCCCATGTCTTGGCTATTGTGAATAGTGCTGCAGTGAACATAGGTGCATGTATCTTTTTGAATTATAGTTTTGTCCAGATAGATGCCCAGGAGTGGGATTGCTGGATCATACGGTAATTGTATTTTTAGTTTTCTGAGGTACCTCCATACTGTTGTCCATAGTGGTTGTACCAATTTATGTTCCCACCAACAGTGAAGGAGGGTTCCCTTTTCTCCACACCCTCTCCAGCATTTGTTATTTGCTCGTTGCTGGTTCTTAAAACAGTGCAGGGTAGTGAGAGGAGCACATCTTTTAGTGGCGTCAGCCTTTGACTAACGGTCTGCCCCACGGCTCTGTTGCTCTGTTTGCAGTCCGATGAGGAGGGCGGCCAGGAGAAAGGAGGGGAGGACGGGCAGCAGAAGTTCATCGCTCATGTCCCGGTGCCGTCACAGCAGGAGGTAGGTCAGGGCTATGAGCTGCCAGACCTTGTACGGGCCCCGGAGTGCTCAGTGCTTTTCTTGGTCCTTCCTCGTCGATAGGGTGGCCCTGGCTTCTGGCTGCGCAGCACTGGTGGTTGGGCTGAGTACAGGGCATGGAGTCCACAAGAGGCAGGCTCTCACCTGCTGTTCCCATGCTTCCAGTGGGAGAGAGGGAGTCTCGTCACCACCCGGGGTGTTGGGCTCCTGGGTAGATGCCCTACTGGCTGGCCCGGGGTTGGGCGGTGGGATGGCGAGGGCCTGGCTGGGAGCACGGCCTAAAACCCTTGGTTCCTGCTGTCCACAGATTGAGGAGGCGCTCGTGCGGAGGAAGAAGATGGAACTCCTCCAGAAGTACGCAAGCGAGACCCTGCAGGCCCAGAGTGAAGAGGCCAAAAGACTGCTGGGGTACTAGGCCCGAGCTTGGCTGCTGGAGGGGCTGTGATGTGCTGGGGGTCTTGGTTCCCCCAGCCCGCATTAACCCTTGGAGGCTTCCTTTCGCTTCTTGCCTCCTTCGTCCCTTCCTGATAACTGTCGCGTGCCCCTGGTGGGCTGTCTGCGGGCTGAAGGCATCCATGTTGCCTCCTTACAGTGTTTTGCCAGCATGTGAACCCACTTATTTCTATCTTGGGTGTGTAGGACAGCCTGCTCCCTGGCAGCCTGGAAGTGTCTTAGTAGCCGCCTACTGCTGTTTGTTGGGGGGACAATCAGTTAGTGACCACTACTGAAAAATGCAGCTTTTCCTAAAAAGGCATATTTGTGACTCCTCTTGAGGAATGAGCAGCTGTGTGAGCCCTGAGCCCACATCCCCCCTGTCACAGCCAGCAGGCCGCCTCTGGACCTCTGCACTGGCCTTGCTTCCTGCCCAGGTGGCGGGAACTTGAGTTTGCTACTTCTGTTTAGGACTGGTCCTGCAGAGAGCTTTTTTATTAAAGATTTTTGTATGAAAGGGAAACCTCTGTGTCTGAGGCCTGTTCCCTGGGCGGCCTGTCCTGAAGCCATGGCTGCACTGGGACATGAAGTTCAGAGTCCCCACAGGAGATGGGGGTCCTGAAACTTGCAATTGGGTATGGGAGGGCTGGGACTAGTCTCAGCCCACCTGGGAGCTGAGGAGGTGGCAGGGTCCTTGTACCCACAGCTGCACATCAGGGCTGTAGCACTGGCCTGTGGGACACGCACCACAGATGCCCAGGAGTCCAAACCCGCCATCCCCACTGAGTCTCCTTCCCAGTGGGGAGAACCCCCCGCAGAGGCGGCAGCTCTGGGCAGGGTGTGGGCAGCTCCCCATGCTTAGGAGGGGTCCTGCATCCTGGCTTCCCTGGAGGAAGGGCTGGAGGGTCCCCTCAGCCGAGCCCCTGGGCAAGTGTGTGCAGGGAACAGGGCGGGGTTGAGGCTGATCCTCGGGGTGGGGGTGGGGGGGGCTCAGGAGCAAACTCAGTGGGGACTTTGAGCAGGTCCTCTGGGCCCCAGCCTCGGCGTCCCCGTCTCAAAGTCCAGGAGTGGGCCTG